>MU725962.1:66033-81223 GCA_026770625.1 Nicotiana glauca
AATGCATATTTTGTATTTTTAACACGAGTTATTATGCAACTAATTAATACGACAAAATGCAACAAAATTTTTAAAAATTGTAAAATGATTTAATTTGCAACTTTTGGAATAATTTGCTTAGGGCAAAAATCACGTGCTCACATCCTCTACTCCACCAGCTCCAGAGGAGAATCATAGAGCTGTAGCATCTCCAGTACCTCCACAACTGCCTACTATTCATGATCTCAGGAGTTCTGTGCATCTTTGACCAAGTTAGTAGCTACACAATGACAATAACTAGTGCGGGACCTTCTGAGGGGCCCAAAAGTTCGAGGGTCCGCTAGTTTATTGCTTTGATCCATCCAGAGTTCACGGGGACGATCACTACGTAAGGATCCCCTAGATTTTATTGACCAACTTTACAGGATCTTTCGAGTTATGCATGCTTTTGAGACGGAGGCGGTGAAGTTAGCAGCTTTCAAGCTGCGATATGTAGTTGTGTATTGGTATGATTCATGGGAATTATCCAGAGGGAAGAATGCGCAACCAGCGAAGTAGGGAGAATTCTCCAGAGCCTTCATGGACCATTACTTACCATTGTAGATTCGGAAGACCAAGGTTGATACGCTTTTAGCCCTATAGCAAGGTGACATGAGTTTTCGCGAGTACAACCTCAGGTTTGATTCGTTGGCCAGGTATGCCCCATCTTTGGTTGATACAATGTGAGCCAAGATACATTGGTTTGTGGCAGGGCTAGCACAAGAGTTAGTTGAAGCTTGTACCACATCCTCGCAGAACGACAATATAGACATATCCCGGATTCAGGCTTTCGCCCATAATCTAAGGGAGCATAAACAATGATAGCAGATAAAGAAAGCTTGAGATACGAAGCAAGGTAAGAGAGACATGCTAGTTGACGAGCATGTAGGGGCAGCGAGTAGTAGTAGGTCTTAGACAAGACAAGGTCAGTCAACATTAAAGGTAGAGGGCAATTTATCCAGGCCTCAGGAGACCCAATATTCTGAGAATACTCAATTTAGAACAGGTCAAGGATAAAGGCCACAGGAGTGAAATATCAAGAGTGTGTTGGACAAATGAAACCACCTTGATGTAAGCAGTGCATAAGGAGACATGAGGGGTCGTGCTTACAAGGTACGAATGCTTGTTTTAGATGTGGCACCCCAAGGCATATGTCATGGAATTTTCTGACATTGATTATGAGTGTAACAGTCATTCGAGACAACCTATGGGTTCAATACCTTCATTTCAGTGTGGAGAAGGGAAACGTCAGGCTCGAAAGGGTACCAGAATCAGATGTATGCATTAGGAGATAAGTTGGAACCCGAGCACTCATATAAGAGGTATTTAGGTATGTTACCTATACGTTAGTGAGCCTTTATATATGTACAAGATAATGAATCTAGTAGTAGCTTAGAGACGCTAGAACTCCCGAGATAAGATGTAAATCACAGGAAGATCAAGTGATCTAGACATGGTAAGATTACTAACTGATGATCATAACAAGGAAACGATAATATTTAGTAAGGTATTATACATTAGAAAGTTCGATAAGTAGTACATCATTTTCGTCCTAAGTTAGTCGACATAAGTACTAGAAAAATTTACTTTTGAGGTTACAAGCACTTTATCTCATGCCTTACACCTTGCACCTTTATGATGTTTGTGTCATGAGTGAGCTAATGTTACATCCTCTGTTTTCATATATCAAGTGCATCGTAAGTTAATCGACATAAGCTGGGAGAATAAGGTTATATTTTAGGGTACAAGTGTTTTATGATGTTTAAGCAAGTGATAAGTATGTGAGTAAATATTGGAGGCTAAACGAAGTGAAGAAAACAAGTTCGTCAAAGTTGGCAAATTGGGAATGTTATAACCCATACTTTCCGGGTAAGATTAGGAGTGTCTAAGATAGTAAGAAGGTCATGTTATGAGGTATTTGAATCATATAATAGTGATATGTTAAATTTTGAAGTCAAGCAATTTGTAAAACAAAAGTCGGCAAATATTATCGGAAGTTACGTTTATAAGTTTACTGAAATCTGGGTCTAATGTTTCTGAGCTTTTCTCCCAATATATTTGGAGTTACATGATAATCCACCTATCAAGTTAAAGCTATACGAGTCTAGTTTTCAACGCATTAAATTGTTTGTTGATACAACATCAAAGTAGAGAAATATTTATATTTTTGCGAGATTGCGTAGACCGCCCCATTGGGACCCGCATAGGCGGTGGAAAGATCGATCCTTCTATTAAAGCGATGTAGCCTTTTCCCTACCCAGGTTTTCCCTCAAAACTGAACCCTATGCTTATAAAATCTCCCAAGACCTTATCCTACCATTCAAGTAAAGTTCTACAAGAAATCAAAGTGGTTTTTTCCATGGAGATCATACAAGTGTTAGAAAAAACTTGTTCTTCCCTTGTTGTGGTGAGATTGAAGTTACTTTAAGTTGAATATAACGACCCAATTTATCCTCCGTAATACGTCGTGATGGCACCTAGTTTCTACGGCTAGGTAAGCCTCAACAATTATGAAAATAACAAAAACATAAGTAAAACTCAGAACTAAGTGCAACAATAATAATATAATTGATACCCATGCCGCTCGGCATGTACAATAATCAACTCCTCAATACTACATAATCTTCCCAAAACTATCACGACCCGAATTTTCCACCATCGGGAGTCGTGTTGGCGCCTACTAATAGGATCTAGGCAAGCCAATTAATTTAATACTTCTCTTAACAACATCAACAATATAAAGAAAAATGAGACAATTACTATAAAAGCGGAAGTCTCAAAACATAAATAACTGAAACCAAGTGCGGAAGTTTAACAAATCCTCTACCCAAGACTGGAGTCACTAACTCACGAACTTTTACAGAATGCTAAATACAAAGTCTGAATAAAAATACAGTACTGTCTGATCCGATACAAAGGAAATCAAACGAAAAACAAAGATAAGAGAGACTCCGGGCCATGCGGACGTCAGCAAGGCTACCTCGGAAATCTCTGGACTGAAGTCAGCTCCCAATGCTCCTACTGCTGTCCAAAAGCTCTTGCTCCGGTACTGTGATCTGTGCAAAAATATGCACAGAGTGTAGCATCAGCACAACCGACCCCATGTGCTGGTAAGTGCCTGGCCTAACCCCGGCGAAGTAGTGACGAGGCTAGACAGGACTACCAATCAACCTGTGCAGATATATATATATATATACAAGTACTACAAAATAACAGCGGAAACTAATAATTTAGACTGGTAGGGGAACATGCTTTTGGGAATAATAGATAAAATAGAATGGTAGGAATAAATAAGGAAAAACAACAACTGATCCCTCCTAACACAGAATACGTGGTCGGCCTGCCATACGATCCCATTTCATAACATATAAGTGGTCGGCGTGCCACACGATCCTATTTCATAACATATAAGTGGTCGGCATGCCACATGATCCCATTTCATAATATATAAGTGGTCGGCATGCCACACGATCCCATTTCATAATATATAAGTGGTTGACGTGCCACACAATCCCATATAATAATATATAAGTGGTTGGCGCGCCACACGATCCCATTTCGTAATATATAATGGTTTCCCGGCAAGGGAACAAGTATCAATTCAACTATCCGGGCACGGGAGAATATAATTAAACAGTTAATTCCCGGCAAGGGAGCAACAACAATAACTTACACGTCCCGGC
Organism: Nicotiana glauca; assembly: GCA_026770625.1. Taxonomy (NCBI): domain Eukaryota; kingdom Viridiplantae; phylum Streptophyta; class Magnoliopsida; order Solanales; family Solanaceae; genus Nicotiana; species Nicotiana glauca. The sequence continues at coordinate 69,735 of MU725962.1, forward strand.
AAGGGAGATAATCAATATACTTAAACAGCCCGACAAGGGAATAATCACATCTCTTTCATTATCTTCCGTTTCTTACTCAACAGTTATTTTATCATTCGAGCCAATGCTCCCAAGAGTTTACAACTCATAATTATTTCTCATACTCTTCGCATTACATAGATACCATCAATTAAACATGGAAGAGTCTCAACAAAACCAGAATAAGTATAAGTAAAGACTCACGGTCATGCTAGACACCAGTGTATAGATACTCGTCACCATGCCTATACACCGTACTCATCATTTAGCAATTAGCAAACAATACTCTAATCTTATTCCCTCTAGCCAAAGTTAGATCAAACACTTACCTCGAATGCTCCAAACTCAACTCAAGCCTCTAGTATAGCTTTACCCCCGAATTCGGCTCCAACTCAGTCAAATCTATGAAATAACAACTTTATAGTATCAATAACAGCTAAACAAATCAAACCCAATGCCTAAATATAGATTCCTAACCTTTCTTCCAAAAATTCCAAAAATTGACCCCGGGCCCGCTTGGTCAAAACACGAGGTTCAAACCAAATTCATATCACACACTCCCCCACGAGCCCGAATATACAATTTGTTTTCAAATTCGACCCCAAAATGAGCTCTAAATCAAAGAAAATTGAAAAGCCCTAATTCTACCCATTCCCCCAATTTCCACCCTAATCCATGTGATTTAAGCTTAGGAATGCGCTATTTAATGGAAGACAATGAAGGAAAGAAGTGGGAAATTACTAACCCAAATGGTCTTGAAGAATGGGGGCTTCAATGGACTCCTAGAGCTTGTGGAAGAAGAGAGCTCGTGAAATTTTTTGAACAAAACCCGAAGTTACTGTTCTGGAAACTTAAGAAAATCACTGGGCAAAAATTACCCTATGCATTCGCGACATAAGGGTCGCGTTCGCGAAGAGGAACCGCTGGCAAGCATTGCGTTCGCGGGAACAGGATTGCGAACGCGAAGGGGAAAGTTTCGGGGTCCAAGGGATTGGCCTATGCGAACGCAAGGGGTGATACGCGAACACATTGAAGGAAATACTGGGGCTACGCGAAAGCGGAAAAGCGGACCGCGAACGCGAAGAAGAAGTTGCTGGGCTCCTGATTTTGGCTTATGCGATCACGATGGTGGTGTCGCAAACGCGAAAGAGAAAAACACTGAAGCTATGCGAACGCGAAGAAGGAATTCACTGTGCACCAACAACAGATTTTTTTGCAATTTTTCCTAACTCCAAAACCATCCCGAACACCTCCGAAAACACTCCCGAGCCCTCGGGGCTCCTAACCAGTCGCGCACACTAACTTAACCACATCCTACGAACTTAACCATGCGATTAAATCGCCAAATTAACATCATAAACGAGGAATCAAACCTCAAAATCATCACTTTTTCATCAAACTTCATAAACTTTCACTTTTAGATATTTAGGCTCGAAACACGTCAAATGACGTCCGATTTTGACCAAATTACACATAAACGTCTTAAACCACATATAAGACCTGTACCGGGCGCCGGAACCAAAATACAGACCCGATACCAACGCTTTCTAATCCATTTTCATTTCAAATTTTCCATATAAATTTCAGAAAAATAATTTCTTTTAAAAATTTATTTCTCGGGCTCGGGACCTCGGATTTCGATTCCGGGCATACGCCCGAGTCCCATATTTTTCTACGGACAATCTGGGACCGTCCAATCACGGGTCCGGGTCCGTTTACCCAAAATATTGACCAAAGACAAGTTTAATTATATTAATATCAAAATTCATCAAATTTTTCACAGAAATCATATTTAAGCTTTTCGGCTACGTGTCCGGATTGCGCACGCAAATCGAGGCAATTAAAAATGAGGTTTTCAAGGCCTCGGAAGCACGGAATAAATGAGAAAATAGGTGATGACCCTTTGGGTCTCACATTCTCCACCTCTAAAACAACTGTTCGTCCTCAAACGGACAAAAGAAAGAAGTACCTGAGTCGGGAAATAGATGAGGATAACGGCTCCGCATATCAGACTCGGACTCCCAGGTTGATGCCTCAGGAGGCTTACCTCTCCACTGAATACTCACTGAAGGAAAACTCTTCGACCTCAACTGTCGAACCTGCCGATCTAGAATTGCTACCGGCTCCTCCTCATAAGACAGATCCTTATCCAACTGGACAGTGCTGAAATCTAACACGTAGGCTGGATCGTAGTGATACCTCCGAAGCATGGACACATAAAAAACTGGATGCACGGCTGACAAGCTAGGCGGCAAGGCAAGTCTATAGGCCACCTCTCCCACACGATCGAGAATCTCAAATGGGCCAATGAACCTAGGGCTAAGCTTGCCCTTCTTCCCAAATCTCATCACGCCCTTCATAGACGACACACGGAGCAATACTTGCTCACCAACCATGAAAGCCATATCTCGAACCTTGCGATCTGCATAACTCTTCTGCCTGGACTGAGCTGTCCGAAGTCTGTCCTGAATGATCTTGACCTTATCCAAGGCCTCCTGAACTAAATTTGTACCCAATAACCGAGCCTCTCCTGGCTCAAGCCATCCGACTGGAGACCGACATCGCCTACCATACAATGCCTCATATGGAGCCATCTGAATGCTGGACTGTTAGTTGTTGTTATAGGCGAATTCTGCTAAAGGCAAAAACTGGTCCCACGAACCTCCAAAGTTGATAACACAAGCCCGGAGCATATCCTCCAAAATATGAATAGTCCTCTTGGACTGGCCGTCCGTCTGAGGATGAAATGCTGTGCTCAACTCAACCTGGGTGCCCAACTCTTGCTGAACTGCTCTCTAGAAGCGCGAGGTAAACTACGTACCCCGGTCCGAAATGATAGATAACGGCACACCATGAAGGCGAACAATCTCCCGAATATAAATCTCAGCTAATCTCTCAAATGAATAAGAGAATGCCATAGGAATGAAATGTGCTGACTTGGTCAGCCTATCAACAATGACCCAAACTGCATAAAACTTCTTCCGAGTCATCGGAAGTCCAGTAACAAAATCCATGGTAATCCTCTCCCACTTCCACTCGGGAAGCTCAATCCTCTGAAACAAACCACCTGGCCTCTGATGCTCATACTTAACCTACTGACAGTTTAAACAACGAACCATATATGCAACAATATCCTTCTTCATCCTACGCCACCAATAATGCTGCCGCAAGTCCTGATACATCTTCGCGGCACCCGGGTGAATAGAATACCGAGAACTATGGGCCTCCGCTAAGATCAACTCTCGAATCCCATCGACATTGGGCACACAAACTCGCCCCTGCAATCTTAAAACACCATCGCTATCTAAGGTCACCTTCGTGGCACCTCCATGTTGCACCGTGTCTCTCAGGACACATAGATGGGGATTATCAAATTGCCGATCACGAATACGCTCCAATAATGAAGAACGAGCGACCGTGCAAGCTAACACTCTACTAGGCTCAGAAATCTCCAACCTCACAAATCGATTGGCCAAGGCCTGAATGTCCAAAGCAAGCGGTCTCTGGCTGACCGGAATATAAGCAAGACTACCCATGCTGGCGGACTTCCTACTCAATGCATCGGCTACCACATTGGCTCTCCCCGAGTGATACAAAATAGAAACATCATAATCCTTCAATAACTCCAACCACCTACTCTGTCTCAAGTTCAACTCCTTCTGCTTGAACAAGTACTGAAGACTCTTGTGATCAGTGTACACCTCACACGTCACACCATATAGGTAATGCCTCCAAATCTTCAAAGCATGAACAATGGCTGCCAACTCTAGATCTTGAACCAGATAATTCTTCTCGTGGATATTCAACTGCCTCGAAGCATAAGCAATGGCTCTGCCATCCTCCATCAATACTACACCAAGCCCAATACAGGAAGCATCACAATAAACTGTATAAGGCCCTGAACCTGTGGGCAAAACCAATACCGGTGCTGTAATCAGAGCTGTCTTGAGCTTCTGAAAGCTCGCCTCACACTCATCTGACCATCTGAACTGGGCACCCTTCTAGGTCAATCTGGTCATCGGGGCTGCAATAGATGAAAATCCTTCCACGAACCAACGATAATAGCCTGCTAACCCCAAGAAACTCCGAATCTCGGTAGATGATGCTGGTCAAGGCCAGTTCTTGACTGCCTCAATCTTCTTCGGGTCCACCTGAATACCCTCTGCTGATATGATGTGACCCAGAAATGCAACCAAACTCAACCAAAACATGCACTTCGAGAACTTAGCATATAACTGACTATCCTTCAGAGTCTAAAGAACCACTCTGAGGTGCTGCTCGTGCTCTTCCTGACTGCGGGAGTACACCAGAATATCATCAATAAAGACTATCACGAACAAGTCCAAATAAGGCCTGAACACTCGGTTCATCAACTCCATAAATGCTACTAGGCATTGGTCAACCCGAATGACATGACCAAAAACTTATAGTGCCTATACCGAGTGCGGAATGCTGTCTTAGTGACATCAGACGCCCTAATCCTCAGTTGATGGTAGCCAGATCTCAAGTCTATCTTTGAAAACACCTTCGCAACCTGAAGCTGGTCGAACAAATCGTCAATCCTCGACAGTGGATACTTGTTCTTAATCGTCACTTTGTTCAATTGCCGATAATCAATGCACATCCTTATCGAACCATCCTTTTTCTTCACAAATAACACCGGCGCACCTCAAGGAGAAACACTAGGTCTGATAAAACCCTTCTTTAGCAAGTCTTGAAACTGGTCTTTTAACTCCTTCAACTCTGGCGGGGCCATGCGATACGGTGGAATGGAAATGGGCTGAGTGCCCGGAGCCAGATAAATGGAGAAATCAATGTCCCTATCGGGTGGCATACCTGGTAGGTCTGAAGGGAAAACCTCGGGGAACTCCCGAACAATAGGAACAGAATCAATAGCAGGGACCTCTATGCTGGAATCGTGAACATACGCCAGATAAGCTAAACACCCTTTCTCGACCATGCGTCAAGCCTTCACATATGAAATAACACTACGGGTGGTATGCCCTGGGGTCTCTCTCCACTCCAAACGGGGCAAATCTGGCAAAGCCAAGGTCACGGTCTTGGCATGACAATCCAAGATAGCATGATACAGGGACAACCAATCCATCCCTAATATAACGTCAAAATCCACCATGTCTAAGAGCAATAAATCAACAAGGGTCTCAAGACCCTCAAACACTACCACACAGGAACGATGAACCCGGTCGACCACTATAGAATCACCCACCGGTGTAGATACATAAATAGGAATACCCAAAGTATCACTAAGCATAACCAGGTAGGGTACAAAATAGGACGGCACATATGAGTACGTAGACCCAGGGTCAAATAGCACTGAAGCATCCCTATCACAGACCAGAGTAGTACCTGTAATAACTACATCTGAAGACTCAGCCTCTGGCCTGGATGGAAGAGCATAACACCGGGGTTGGGCCCCACCTCCCTGAACCATATCTCTGGGACGATCGGCTGCTGGCTAGCTTCTACCTCTGGCGGTCCGAGCTCCACTTCTATGATCTCTACCTCCATCTCTATGGCCTCTATCCCCGCCTCTAGCTGGCTGGGTGTCTTGGATCACCTGATGCCTGAATCATGGGACGAGGACCCTGCTGCTGAGAGCTGTCCGAAGCTCGAGGGCAATATCTGGAAATATGTCTCATGTCACCACACATGTAACAAGACCTCAGCTGCTGAGAATAACGGAGTGGTGGCGCGCTGATAGGTGCTGATGGTGAACTGAAAAGATGATGGTCAGAAGACTGCGGCTGAGAGCCACGACCACCTGAAGTACCATGTGAGACCTGTAGGGCTGACTGAAAGGGCCTAGGAGGATAGCCTCTACCATAAGAATCCCCACCTCCAGACGAGGTACCACTGAACCTACCTGCATGACAGGGCCTCTTATCTGACCTATGACCACCTCCCCGTGCAAGAGCCATCTCAACTCTACGGGCCACATTGGCTGCCTCCTAAAAAGAAATCTTGCTCCCAGCTCCCATAGCCATCTGGAGACGGATCGACTGAATCAATCTATCAATAAACCTCTGCACCCTCTCTCGCTCTGTAGGGAGTATAACAATAGCATGGCATGCTAGATCAATGAACCGAGTCTCATACTGAGTGACTGTCATAGAGCCCTACTGGAGGCGCTCGAACTGCCTACGAAGAGCCTCTCGCTGAGTAACTAGGAGAAACTTCTCCAAAAACAACTTTGCAAACTGGTCCCAAGTCAATGATGACGACCCTTCTGGTCTGGATAAACAATAGTCCCTCCACCAAGTCTTGGCGGATCCTGCTAGTCGAAAGGTGGAGAAGTCAACCCCATTGGTCTCCATAATACCCATAGTCCGAAGGATCTCATGGCAGCTAAATAAGAAATCCTATGGATCCTCTGAAGAAGTACCGCTGAATGTGGTGGTGAAGAGCTTGGAGAACCTATCAAGCCTCCATAAAGCATCTAAAGACATAGCCGCTCCATCGCCGGCCTGGGTCACAATACCTGGCTGAACTGCCACAGCTGGTTGAACCACTGGAACATGAGCCTGGGGAGCTACCTGCTCCGGAGTACGTATAGCAGGAGTCTGAACTCCTCCTCTAGCCTGAGAAGTGGCTGGTGCTACTGGAAGCAAACCCGCTCTAGTGACGCTATCCAAAAAGCCTGCCAGTCTGACCAAAGAGTCTTGAAGATCTGGGGTGACCGTGAATCCCCTAGGACCTAAGCTGGGCCCACCGGAGCTGCTGGGGCTAGAACCTCCTCATCATAATAAATATGAGGCTGCACCTCTAGGACTGTTACCCAGGGATGAGCTCTGCCCCTACCTCGGCCTCTGGCACGGCCTCGACCTTGCCCTCTGCCCCTCGTAGGAACTGTTGCTGGGGGCTCGGGCTGCTGCGCGGTAGAGGAGGAAGCACGTGTTCTCGCCATCTGCGAAAGAATAGAGTAGAAAGACAATTAGTATTTGAGAAACAGAATCACACGACAAGAAAGAACAAAAATGAAAATTTTCCTAACTCCGTAGCCTCTGGGGGATAAATACAGACGTCTCCGTACCGATCCCTCAGACTATACCGAGTTTGTCAGTGAGTTGTGAGACCTATCTAACCTAGAGCTCTGATACCAACTTGTCACGACCCAGATTTCCCACCATCAGGAGTCGTGTCGGTGCCTACTAATAGGAGCTAGGCAAGCCAATTAATTTAATACATCTATTAACAACATCAACAATATAAAGAAAAATGAGACAATTACTATAAAAGCGGAATTCTGAAAACATAAATAATTGAAACCATGTGCGGAAGTTTAGCAAATCCTCTACCCAAGACTGGAGTCACTAACTCACGAACTTCTACAAAATGCTAAATACAAATTCTGAATAAAAATACACTACTGTCTGATCTGATACAAAGGAAATCAAACGAAAAACAAAGATAAGAGAGACTCCGGGCCATGCGGACGTCAACAAGGCTACCTCGGGAATCTCTGGACTGAAGTTAGCTCCCAATGCTCCTACTGCTGTCCAAAAGCTCCTGCTCCGGTACTGTGATCTGTACAAAAAGATGCACAGAGTGTAGCATTAGCACAACCGACCCCATGTGCTGGTAAGTGCCTGGCCTAACCCCGGCGAAGTAGTGACGAGGCTAGACAGGACTACCAATCAACCTGTGCATATATATATGTATACAAGTACTACAAAATAACAGAGGAAAGTAATAATTAAGACTAGGAGGGGAACATACTTTTGGGGATAACAGATAAAATAGAAAGGTAGGAATAAATAAGGAAAAACTACAACTGATCCCTTCTAACACAAAATACGTGGTCGGCGTGCCACACGATCCCATTTCATAACATATAAGTGGTTGACGTGCCACACGATCCCATTTCATAACATATAAGTGGTTGGCGTGCCACACGATCCCATTTCATAACATATAAGTGGTCGGCGTACCACACGATCCCATTTCATAATATATAAGTGGCCGGCGTGCCACACGATCCCATTTCATAATATATAATGGTTTCTTGGCAAGGGAACAAATATCAATTCAACTATCCGGGCAAGGGAGAATACAATTAAACAGTTAATTCCCGGCAAGGGAGCAACAACAATAACTTACACGTCCCGGCAAGGGAGATAATCAATATACTTAAATAGCCCGGCAAGGGAATAATCACATCTCTTTCATTATATTCCGTTTCTTACTCAATAGTTATTTTATCATTCGAGCCAACGCTCCCAAGAGTTTACAAATCATAATTATTTCTCATACTCTTCGCATTACATAGAAACCATCAATTAAACATGGAAGAGTCACAACAAAACCAGAATAAGTACAAGTAAAGACTCACGGTCATGCTAGACACCAGTGTATAGATACTCGTCACCATGCCTATACACCATACTCATCATTTAGCAATTAGAAAAGAATACTATAATCTTATTCCCTCAAGCCAAAGTTAGATCAAACACTTACCTCGAATGCTCCAAACTCAACTCAAGCCTCTAGTATAGCTTTACCCCTCGAATTCGGCTCCAACTCAGTCAAATCAATGAAATAGCATCAATAACAGCTAAACAAATCAAACCAAATGCCTAAATATAGATTCCGAACCTTTCTTCCAAAAATTCCAAAAATCGACCCCGGGCCCGCTTGGTCAAAACACGAGGTTCGAACCAAATTCATATCACCCACTTCCCCACGAGCCCGAATATACAATTTGTTTTCAAATTCGACCCCAAAATGAGCTCTAAATCAAAGAAAATTGAAAAGCCCTAATTCTACCTATTCCCCCAATTTCCACCCTAATCCATGTGATTTAAGCTTAGGAATGCACTATTTAATGGAAGAAAATGAAGGAAATAAGTGGGAAATTACTAACCCAAAATGGTCTTGAAGAATGAGGGCTTCAATGGACTCTTAGAGCTTGGGGAAGAAGAGAGCTCCTTAAATTTTTTGAACAAAACCCGAAGTTACTGTTCTGGAAACTTAAGAAAATCACTGGGCAAAATTACCCTATGCATTCGCGACATAAGGGTCGCGTTCGCAAAGAGGAACCACTGGCAAGCATTGCGTTCGTGGGAATAGGATTGCGAATGTGACGGGGAAAGTTCCGGGGTCCAAGGGATTGGCCTATGCGAACGCGAGGGGTGATACGCGAACGCGGGAAAGCGGACCGCGAATGCAAAGAGGAAGTTGCTGGGCTCCTGATTTTGGCTTATGCGATCGCGATGGTAGTGACGCAAACGCGAAAGAGAAAAACACTGAAGCTATGCGAATGCAAAGGTGGAGTGCGAATGCGAAGGTGGAGTGCGAACGCGAAAAAGGAATTCACTGTGCACCAACATCAGATTTTTCTGCAATTTTTCCTAACTCCAAAACCATCCCGAACACCTCTGAAAACACTCTCGAGCCCTCAGAGCTCCTAACCACTCGCGCACACTAACTCAACCACATCCTACGAACTTAACCATGCGATTAAATCGCCAAATTAACATCATAAACGAGGAATCAAACCTCAAAATCATCACTTTTTCATCAAACTTCATAAACTTTGACTTTTAGATATTTAGCCCCGAAACACGTCAAATGATGTCCGATTTCGACTAAATTACACAGAAACGTCTTAAACTACCTATAAGACCTGTACCGCGTGCTGAAACCAAAATACGGGCCCGATACCAACGCTTTCTAATCCATTTTCATTTTAAATTTTCCATATAAATTTCAAAAAAATAATTTCTTTTAAAAATTCATTTCTCCGGATTGTGCACACAAATCGAGGCGACTAAAAATGAGGTTTTCCAGGCCTCGGAAGTACGGAATGAATGAGAAAACAGGTGATGACCCTTTGGATCATCACAAAAACTCAGAACATCATCAGTCACAAACAACAGAAGGAAAACTAGTGTCTCTACACATTCGAGTCTAAAAAAGAAGTACAAAATATAATGGACATGGGGGAGAATAGAAGGGGACTCCAAGGTTTGTGGACGCGGCAAATATACGTTGAAGTCTCCAACTTTCGCTGCTCACAGGTGACATGGCTGGTAAGAAGTACCTGGATCAGCACACGAAAACATGTGTAGAAGAGTAGCATGAATACACCACAACGGTACCCAATAAATGCCAAGCCTAACATCGATCGAGTAGTGACAAGGTGTGATGACCCTGCCTGTTGTCACGTGAGTTACCGCCCCGTTTCCCCCATATCATGTTGTTCTATGTTTCAATATCAGTATTTGAGTTGATCGGATAGAATTGAATTGGTTTTAGTTGGAAATGAGACACGTAGTCTCTTAGAAGAAAGCTTGTTTTGGAAAAGTCAATCGAAAGTTGACTATATAGTTAGGAGGCTCGGATATGAATTCTGGTGATTTGTTAGCTCCGGGTGATGATTTAAGGCTTAGGAGCGCAATCGGAAGTAATTTTGGAGGTCCAGTGAAGAAGTTAGCCTATTTTGGCGAAGTTTGAATTTTGGCGGATTTCGGTTGATAGGTGAGATTTTGATACAAGGGTCGGAATGGAATTCCGAGAGTTGCAGTAGCTTTGTTAGGTGATTTTGGATGTGTCTGCAAATATTTAGGTCATTCGGACGTCGTTTGGCCGGGTTTTTGATCGAATGGGAATTTCGAAAGTTTTAGTTTAACTTAAGCTTTGATTTGATGAAAATGGTCGATTTTGATGTTAACGATAGTGATTTTATGGTTCGAGCAAGTTTGAATGAGGTAACAAATCATATCTGTGCTTTTGGTTGAGGTCCCGAGGGCCTCGGGGTGATTTCGGATGGCTAACGGGCATTTTTGTGTTGGAAAAATGCAGCAGAAATTGCAGAGAAATTTTGCTCTATGCGATCGCATAGGTAGGTCTGCGATCGCATAGAAGGTTCTGAGAGGGGTGAAGATTTGCTCTATGCGATCGCGTGAAGGGGTCTGCGATCACATAGGCTTGAGGAGTTTGGTCAGTGCGGTCGCGTGGGTATGCCTGCGGTCGCGTAGAAGGGGAAGGCAGTGTTCTGCGATCGCATGGCCTGTCCTGCGATCGCGTAAGAGGATTTTCAGGGGCTGGAATTTTTGGTCTATGCGATCGCAATGGTATTGATGCGATCGCATAGAGGATGCTACAGTGGTCCGGACAGAATGTTAAAAACATTTTGGTCCGCGACCCAACTCATTTCTCACCATTTTTTTAGCAAGCTTTGGGAGCTTTTGGACGGGAATTGAAGGGGTTTCGACTGGGAATCGTTGGAGGTAAGTCTTATGAATTGATTACATGTTTTTATTGAATAATCATCCATGGAATTCATGAAAATATAGCAAAATTCTAAGAAATTAGGGCTTGGAGCAAAAACACTAAATTTAGGATTTAAGGGGCCATTTGTGGTCCGATTTGGGAGTTCTTGGTATGTACGGACTCGTGGCGAGATGAGGATTCCGAAAATGTGAATTTCGAAATTTTTCGAGACGTGGGCC
>MU725962.1:81971-92539 GCA_026770625.1 Nicotiana glauca
TACTTGGGGCTTATTGCCGATTGTTTGAACTCTTTGTGAGCTATCATCACTGCTTTCCTCACTATTTGAAATATTATTTGAACTCAGTCCGTGTGATTTACACTGTTTTATGAACTCAACTATATTTTACTCAAACTTGGAGATTTAACTGATATTTGAACTATCATTTGAGCTGAGTATTATTGTTTTACTGATGCCCGAGGGGATTTTGACTATTGTGGACTGATTGAGGCCGAGGGCCATATGTGAGGGCATGAAGAGTGATGTAAGGAGGCTTTTAGGCCTCGAGTGCTATATGAGGAGGCTTTCAGGCCTCGAGTGTTATGTGTGCATATACATATACATGCATGGATCGGACTGCACGCCGCAGTAGTATATTGCATGGATCGGACTGCACGCCGCAGTAGTATATTATATGGATCGGACTGTATGGCGCAGTGATATGTTATGTGGATCGGACTGCACATGCCGCAGTATTATAGCGCTTGGGCTGTAGGAGCCCCTCCAGAGTCTGTACACACCCCCAGTGAGCGCAGGGTACCCATGGATCGGGCTACGCGCCGTAGTGGTCATGTGCATTACATTGCATTCATGCATTCATTCCTAATTGTACTACATGGCATGATTTTTAGCACTCACATATCATTGGCACACATGTTATTACTTGCCTTGTTGACCAGATACCCTGGTGTTACATGTTAAGGAGTGCTGAGCCCGAGGGGCTGATGTTGTACTTGGTACTGATTTGAGTTGAGCCCGAGGGGTTGATACTATTCTGAGCGATTGATACTGAGCCCGAGGGGAAACTTTCTGATTATTCCCTGCTTTTCGAAACTATTTTTCGCAACTGTTGAAAAGGCATGTTTTCAAAAGAGATTTTACTGAGCTTGAGGTTTCTAAGGGATTTTCTCAGTGTTACGGTTGTGCTATTTTTCAAAAAGGGTTGTACTGTCTGTTATAGCATTTTGGAGTGCTCATACGTGTTTCCTTATCGCTCAGATATTATTCTCTCTTATTACCACTGAGTTGGAAGTACTCACTTTACTCCCTGCACCTTTCGTGCAGTTGCAGGTATTGTTCACCCAGTAGCGGGCTATTAGCAGGACCGAAGACCTTACTGTGGTAGTTGAGCAAGGTGACCGCCAGCGTTCGTGGCACCGCACTCCATCTTTGTATTTCGATTTTTATCTTGTATATATACACACATTGTTGGCCCAATAGTAGTGTCCCTACTCATTAGATGCTCGTGACTTGTGACACCTCGATCGGGTTGCATTGGGATGAAATTTATAGTTTTAAATGCCAATAACTTGTATTTCCTATGCAATTATGTTTAATAGCTGTTAAAGAGAGGATTTGGGGTTGTTGGCTGGCCTTGTCTTCACGAGAGGCGCCATTACGACCGGGTATTGGGAATTGGGTCGTGACACAAGGTCAGGTTAGGGCCCTACTGGTATATATAAATAAAATAAGACGGGACAACAATATCGTAGGAAAATAAAGACCGAAAGTTAATCAATAGGAAATAACAGAAGCATAACAACATAGTACACAGAAATAACAACAGAGGATCTCTCGAGATACCGCCTCATAGTCCCAAATGTAAATGTGTAGGGGGATCTCACGGAATATCACTCCGTAGTCCCAAAGTAAATATGCAGCTCAAATAATGGAAGTAACAATTATAGCAGAGATCCTACAATTTATACTAAGTACAAGTCAAGAGAAAAGCAAGAAAATTCACTAAGCATGCTGCACATAATCCAGATAAGCATTTAAGAGACGTAGACATGCTATTCTAGACTAAACAGGATAATTACACATACTGGTTTAACTCAAATAAGAAGGAATAGGTTATTACTCAGTAAAAATCGGATTTTACAACAAATAGCCCATGTACGCACTTGTCACCTCACGTACACGATGCTCACATATCAAAACAATACCAAATCCTAAGGGGAGTTCCCCCACACAAGGTTAGGCAAGCCACTTACCTCGAACCAAACTCAATCAATTGGTAACAATGCTTTTCCACGAATATCCGACTCTGAATGACCCAAAATCTAGCCAAAAGCAATTACATATCATAAATACAACTATAATAGATTAATCTAATTGATGAAATCAAGACTTTAATAAGAAATGCAAAGATCGCCCTAAAAAGTTGACCCGGGCCTAGGTCTCGAAATCGGGTAAAAATCACAAATATGAACACCCATTCACTCACGAGTTTACTCGTACCAAATTAACCGAATCCCATATTGAAATCTCAATCAAAATCCAAAATCTTAGTTGAAGAACTTCTTTCCATTTTTCCCAAATTTTCAACCTAAATCCAAAATTAAAAGATAGAATTAATGATAGATTGGTGGGATATCACCAAAATCAAGTGTAGAATCATTACCAGTTGATATCTCTGAAATTCCCTCAAAATCTCGTCCAAATATGAGCTCCCAAACTCAAGTTCTGATAAAAATAGCCTAACCCTCATTTTTAAATGTTATATTTTGCCAATGTGTTACCTTCTTCGCAAATGCAGAAGACCCCCCCCGCGTTCGTGAACTTACTCTTCCCAGAATTTCTTCATTGTGAACGTGATGCCTTGTCGTGAACGTGAAGGTCTCACAACTCATCCCTACGTGAATGCAGTACCAACATCGCGAGGCCAACTACCCCAGTGCTTCGTGAATGCGGGACCTCCTTCGCGAACGCGAAGCACAAAATATCACCTACCACCTGTTCCTCTTCGCGAATGCGAGTCTTCACTCGCGAACGCGAAGAAAACCAGAACTAAAGAACAACAGATATCTGCAATTTTCCTAAGTCTAAAAATGATCTGTTGAGCATCTAAAACACACCCCGAGCCCCTGGGACCTCAACCAAACATACCAAGAAGTCCTAAAACAACATACAAACTTAGTCGAGCCCTCAAAGCATATCACACAATGCTAAAAACATGAATCACCCTCCGATCCAAAGTTAATGAACTAGAAACTTCAAATTTCTACAACCGATGTTGAAACCTATCAAACCACGTCTGATTGACCTCAAATTTGCACACAAGTCATATTCAACATTAAAAACCTACTCCAACGTCTATAATCGGAATCCGACCCCGATATCAAGAAGTCCACTACCAATCAAAATCTCTAAAAATTCAACTTTCGCTATTTCAAGATAAATCAGCTACAGACCTCCAAAACATAATCCGAACATGCCCCTAAGTCTAAAATTACCCAGCGGAGCTAACAGAATCGACGAAACTCCATTCCGGAGTCATCTTCACATAGTTCCGACTACAGTTAAAATTCTAAGGCTTAAGCTTCTGTTTTAGGGACTAAGTGTCCCAGAACACTCCGATACCAAAAATAAAACCTCCCGAAAAGTCACATAAGCAGAAAAAGATACGGGGGAAGCATTTAATTGGGGATAGGGGCTATAACTCTCAAAACGACCGTCCGGGTCGTTATATCCTCCCTATCTTAAAATAATCATTCGTCCTCGAATGAGCATAGAGACATACCTGAAGTGGTGAAAAGATGAGGATAACGGCTGCACATATCCTGCCGGTCTCCCTAGTTGCCTTCTCGACCGGCTAATCCGTCCACTGAACTTTCACTGAAGCAATTTTCTTTGACCTCAACTTTCAAACATGCCTGTCCAAAATAGCCACTAGATCCTTAACATAAGATAGATCCTTGTTCAACTCGACTGAAATGAAATCCAACATGTGATACGGATCACCGTGATACTTCTAGAGCATAAAAACATGGAATACCGGATGAACTCCTGCTAGACTGGGAGGTAATGCAAGCTCATAAGAAACCTCCCTAACTTGCCGCAACACCTCTAATGGACCAACGAAACTTGGGCTTAGCTTGCCCTTCTTCCCGAACTTCATAATGCCCTTCATAGGACAAACTCGGAGCAAGACCTGCTCTCCAACCATGAATGCAACATTGCAAACCTTTTGATCCGCATAATTCATATGGCTGGACTGTGTTGTGCGAAGTCTATCCTGAATCACCTTAACCTTCTCCAAAGCATCTTGAACCAAGTCTGTACCCAATAATCTAGCGTCGCCCGGCTCGGACCAACCCACTAGAGACGGACACCGCCTACCATACATAGCCTCATATGGTGCCATCTGAATGTTGGACTGGTAACTATTGTTGTAGGCACACACGGAGCATATCCTCTAGAATCTGAATAGTATGCATGAACTCTCCATCCGTTTGAGGGTGAAATGTTATGCTCAACTCAACCCGAGTACCTAACTCATGTTGTACGTCCCTACAGAACTGTGATGTAAACTATATACCTCGGTCAGAGATAATAGATACCGGCATGCCATTAAGCCTGACAATCTCGCGGATATAAACTCGAGCCAGCTGCTCGGAAGAATAAGTAGTCATCACAGAAATGAAATGAGTTAACTTGGTCAACCTATCCACAATGACCCAAACTGCATCAAACTTTCGCTGAGTCCGTGGGAGTCCAACAACAAAATCCATAGAGATCTGCTCCCATTTCTACTCCAGAATCTCTAACTTCTGAAGAAATCCACCTGGCCGTTGATGCTCGTACTTGGCTTGCTGTCAATTTAGGCGCCAAGCTACATATTCCACTATATCCTTCTTCATTATCCTCCACAAATAATGCTACCTTAAGTCCTGACACATTTTCATGGCACCCGGATGAATGGAGTACTGCGAACTGTGAGCCTCCTGAAGAATCAAATCACGTAATCCAACTGCATTAGGCACACATAGCCTACCCCGCATCCTCAATTCTCCATCATCTCCAATAGTGACCTCCTTAGCATCACTGTTATGAACTGTGTCCTTAAGGACGAGCATATGGGGGTAATCATATTGACACTCTCTAATACGATCATAAAGAGAAGATTGAGAGACCACACAAGCCAAAACTCGACTCGGCTCAGAAATATTCAATTTAACAAACGGGTTGGCCAAGGCCTGAACGTCCGATGCCAATGGCCTATCTGCTGCTGGTAAATATGCTAAGCTCTCCAAACTCCTTGCGTTGTGACTCAAGGCATCGACCACCATATTGGCCTTTTTAGGATGGTATAGAATAGTGATATAATAATTGTTAAGCAGATCTAACCATATCCGTTGACGCAAAGATGCTGCAAACTCCGGTGATTAGTGTATATCTCACAAGGAACACCGTACAAATAGTGCCGCCAAATCTTCAAGGCATAAACAATAGCTGTAAACTCAAGGTCGTGGACAGGATAGTTCATTTCATGCACCTTCAGTTATCTTGATGCATAGTAAATCACCCTACGGTCCTGCATCAACACCACACTGAGACCAATCCACGATGCATCACAATAAACAATAGAAGACCTCAAGCCTTTTGGCAATACCAATAGTGGGGCTGTAGTCAAAGATATCTTGAGCTTTTGAGCTCTCTTACACTCCTCTGTCCACTTGAATGGAGCACCCTTCTGGGTTAGCCTCGTCAGTGGTGCTGCAATAGATGAGAAACCCTTAAAAATCGATGGTAATACCCTGTCAAACCAAGAAAACTTCAAATCTTGGTAGTTGAAGAAGGTTTGGGCTAACTCTGTACTGCTTCCACCTTCTTCGGATCTAACTTGATCCCTTAACTCGACACTACGTGACCCAAAAATGCCATTGAATCCAACCAGAAATCACACTTTGAGAATTTTGCATATAAGTTCTTTTCTCTCAAGGTATGAAGCACAGTTCTCAGGTGCTGCTCATGTTCCTCCCAACTCTAGGAGTACACCATAATGTCGTCAATAAACACAATAATGTAAGAGTGAAGATAGGGCCAAAATACATTGTGCATCAAGTGTATAAATGTTTTTGGGGCGTTGGTTAGCCTAAATGACATCACAGGGAACTCGTAATGACCATACCGAGTCCTGAAAGCAGTCTTCGGGAGATCTTGCTCCCGAATGTTCAACTGATGATAACCTGAACGTAAGTCAATCTTGGAAAATACTCTAACAACCTGTAACTAATCAAATAGGTCATCAATACGAGGAAAAGGATACTTGTTCTTCACTGTGACTTTGTTCAACTGGCGATAATCAATGGACATATGCATCGAACCATCTTTTTTCTTCACAAACAAGATTTGAGCACCCCAAAGTGACACATTGGGCCGAATGAAGCCCTTATCAAGCAATTCCTATAATTGTTCCTTCAACTCCTTCAACTCAGGAGGATCCATACGATATGGAGAAATAGAGATGGGCTGAGTGTCCAGAAACAAATCAATACCAAAGTCGATATCTTTCTCGGGCGGCATGCCTGAAAGATCAGCTGGAAACACATTAAGGAAATCCCTTGCTATTGGAACTGACTAAACTATAGGAGTATCGATATTGACATCTCTTACATAAGATAGATACGCATCAAACCCCTTCTCAACCATTTGTTGAGCTTTAATAAATGAAATAACTCTGTTGGGAGTGTAATCTAAGGCGCCCCTCAACTCTGACCGTGGAAATCCTGGCATAGCCAGCGTCACAGTCTTGGTGTGACAATTAAGAATAATATAATGGGGCGATAACCAGTCCATGCCCAAGATAATATCAAAATATACCATATCGAGCAATAGCAAATTGGCTCTGGTCTCAAAACCACTAATAACTATCAAACACGTCCGATACACACGGTCAACAATCGTAGAATCTCCTACAGGTGTAGACACATGAACAGGAGAACTCATATACACGGGATACGCCTAAATACGTGGCAAAATAAGATGACACATAGGAATAAGTGGAGCCTGGATCAAATAAAATTGATGCATCTCTATGACAAAGCGTAATAATACATGTAATGACAGAGTCGGAAGCAACTACCCCTGTACGAGTAGGAAGAGAATAGTATCTGGCCTGGCCTCCCGTCTAGGGTGACCTTTACTTCCCCAAACTTTACCTCGAGCTGGTTGAGCAGGTGGAGTAGTAGCAGGTGTTGTAACCATAGCTTTAGGACCGGAGCACGCAGTGCTTGAGAAGTCTGTAGACGTGCACCCCTTCTAAGTCTAGGGCAATCCCTCACCATATGGTGAGTATCGCCACACTTAAAACAAGCTTTGGGAGGGCATGGCTGTTGTGGCTGGCTCGGGCCAGGTTTGTTGGACTGACCGCTAAAAGCACCCTGTACAAGAGGCACACTAGATACTAGAGGTACATAATAAGGCTCCTAGGGCCTAGGAGTAGCAGAAATACCGCTGGAGGCTGGAAGGGTTTAATGAATGGGGCGACTCGAGACCTCTTGGCCTATCTATCCTCTCTCTCCCGATCAAGCATGGCTTTCACTCTCCTAACAATACTCACAACCTGCTGGTATGAAATTTCCATCTCTAACTCCCGGGTCATGCTAGTCCTAATGCTCGGATGGAGTCCTTCAATAAACCAATGGACCCTCTCTTAAATTGTAGAAACCAAGGCCTGTGCATGTCTAGCCAAATCACTGAAACGAACTGCATACTCTGACACAGTCATAGCACCTTTGAGTAACTGCTCAAACTCAGTGCGCCATGATCTCTGAGGCTCTGGGGAACATGCTCCCTCAAAAACATATCCTAGAACTGAGTCCATGTAAGTGAAGCTGCCTCAACCGGACTGTCCTGTCATACTTCTTTTTTACACACCCGAAGGTATATATAAGAGAGTTTTTCCAATTTAAAAAATATTATTCTAAATGGGATTATTTATTTATTTTTTATTCAGAGTAGAGACTTGGGATAGTTTACTTTTTGGTGTCCCAAGTCACCAATTTATTTTAAATCCCAAATCGAGGAAAATTCGACTTTCATTTTGAAGTCTGCGAACCAGAAATTCTGAATAAGGAATTATGTTAACCCAGGGGAAGGTGTTAGGCACCCCCGAATTTTGTGGTTCTAGCACAGTCGCTTAAACTATCATAATTGGCCTATTATCTGATTTTAATACGTGTTTTAGACTACAGTACAATTTAAATTTATTAAATTGCTTTTACTTATTTTAAGGAAGATATCAACGTCATCTAAAATGCGTCTTTGGACCACGCCACATAAAATGCACCGGCATTCCGAGACATATTTTATTTAACATTGTTGAGATTTGGATTTGGGTCACATGAAATGCACACTCGAGTTTAGGAAGGTAATTTTTAAAATAGCGCGCCTAAAGCAACTACGCATTTTCAACTCTGCGAGGGCCATAAAAATTCAACTAAATGGCGTACCTCGATTTCTAAGGATTTTAATTAAGCAAGGGCCATGCATTTGAGATTTTATTTGGCACGGCATTCCTTGAGTTTACCTTAAGAGTCTAATTAATTAATTAAGGACGACTTAATGGGATTCTAATTATTTTTAACTAAAGGTTCAACCAACTAATTAACTAGCAATCTTCGTATTAAAAGACCAATCATCTAAAGGGAAATTGCTGCAACAAACAACGAACTAAATGAGACCTTATAAATGCCTTCAGGCTTGGGCTTAAAACGAGCCCAATTGTTAATGAAGAATAGGCGTCCAAGGAATCGAACTCACAAACAACGGAACATCCATTGGTTGGGCCAACCTTAAGCCCAACTTTCAGAAACCAATCGATGACACAAAACCAATTAGAATGCAAACCCAAAAAGACTAAATGAAACATGCCATTGGACCAACATTTTTACCTTTGCATTTTTAACCTCTAAACCCAAATCGACTAGCTGAGCATGCAGAATTTCAAATACCAATTCTAAGTTTAAACATGTTCACATGCCATCCAAAAGTAAATCAATGCACGCTTTGACCTTTTGAAGCAACCTAGACCATTTCGTTTTCTCTTAACATGATTTTATACACACTGAACTTAAAGAGAAACATTCAGCTACCTATTTACATGAACAATGCACCATCCAAACACCAAAAACGTGTGACAACAATTTAAATGAACTATGTAGCAGAAAATACCCAATGCAGTCCACATTACATGATTTAATATGATCAAATATATAATCTAAGCTACTGACTCAGCTAAACAAATTATTTCCCAGGTTTTCATAATGGTCCCAAGTTAAATACAATATTAACACTCACTGTCCAAACCAAGACTCAAATAGATTATACACCACTTCAAGATACTAAAAAGAAACATAATATCAAAACAAAATATACGAATGAATCACAAATAAAACTGATGTTATGCTTTAAACTTTTGCTTTTCATTTCATTCTTCAAATCTAACTTCACAATAAATAGAGCCCAAGAGTATGTATCTGGGAATTAAAAGAGAAAACAAGGGGAAGTAATGAATCAGTAGGCAGCAGCAGAACAGAGCCCAGCAACAATAATGAAACAGTAAACCCCACAGCAACTCAAAACCAACTTTTAAAACCCTAAAAATCAAACCATCTTCACCCCATATGCAGAATTTGAGGTTTTCAGAGGTTCTAACTAATGAAGAGGATTAGAAAATCAAACTAAGAAAAAATTTTGAGCAATTTTCAACAAAGAAAATGCAGGGAAATCAGTGTTGTTTCAGGGTTTTTTAGCCGTTTTAGCTTTGCAGAATGTTTATCTCCAACTTCTCTCTCAAAGTCCGACTTGAGCTTGAAGAAAATGTGCCTTTATAGACAAGGTTTTAGGGCTGCAGAAATAAGCTAAGTTTTGCACCTAAATCCTTTTGAAATTTTTATTTTTGCTTAAATGTCCTTAACTTAAAAACTCAGTTTTCACATAAGCCCCAATGACAGCTTCTGGGAAGCTTCCTATTTTAGTTATAGAGAGATTCCCTACTTATAATTTCTAGATTACCCTTTAGGAGACCTATTTTTACTTCAAAGACCTGACCAATATGGGTCAAGCTAAACCCAAATCAAATTGCTGTGGGTCCGTATAACCCAGGTCAAATCCCTTTTGGGCTTTCTGATTTCAAAATTCAAATCGAGCCCTAATTAGCCATCATAATTTAATAGCTAACCACAATCTCCCAAAAGAAAATCAATAACCCTTTAATGTGAAACAAAAGAAAATATTAATGAACTAATTAATAAAACAAATAAGCTAAACTTAACATTAAGCTAATTATGCAGACAGAACAAACAGAAAGATGACACATATCGAAGAAATAAAAAGAGAAAATAGAAAAAGATGAAAATGATCTTAAAAAAAGAAGAAACATGCAAGAAAAAACGAAAAGGACTAAAAAATACTTAAAAAAACGGGACGGGCCTAAACTTGAATTCAAACCTCGAGCTCTCGATTTTGACAGGAATAGGCTTTAATCACGTGTTCTCAAATGAAAACACATGAATAAAACCAATTTCGACTTCAAATCTTCAAAAGGCACACTGATTAAGGTTTTGGGAATTTAGGGTTCGAATCTTTGATTTAAGATTCGAGGAAATCCAGAGGGATCCGAGGGAAAATACTTGGAGAATCGGAGAGGGGAGGCTGTGAAGGTTCCATGGTGTTGTTTTGAGGTGGTTTGGTGATGGCACCGCCAGCGGAGGCGGTTGGAATTTGAGGGCGGCATCTCTAGGGTTATTGATCTAGAGATGATGAGGATTTGGGGGGGGGGG
>MU725962.1:92778-107866 GCA_026770625.1 Nicotiana glauca
GTCAAACTAGAGTATAACATATTGGTAATTCTGAAGGTTTAATTAATTAAAAAAGTCGCCACCTAATTAATTAAGGGTGAATTAGGATACCAATTTTAGCTCAGTAGTGCTTAAAATTAACTCTGTTTTATGGTCTGCTTAACCTAGAAAATTTTAGGTAAGGGTTCTAATTAATCCTATAGGGAAGGTTGTTAAAGCATCCTATATGATCCGTTAATTACGGTTAACCGACCAACTTAGGTTAATTAGTTAGGAAAAATAAAGTGTTTGAGGCATGATAAAATAATTCACTTTGAAAGAATTACTAAGTAAGTGCCTAAATAAAATTAAAAAAATGGCCTTTATAATTAAACTTTGAAACAAACAGTGTTGTTTAACTCCAAATGCAATAAAATTCTAAATCAAATAACTTAAAAAAGCTGGCCAAATTCCAATTCTTGAAGACTCACATTTTTATGAAAAGTAGTCAAGTTTTCAAACTTATTAAGATATTATGAGGAGAAATCAATTTTCTTTCTTAGGTTTCATATAAAAATACTACCTCCAAATCGTTAGGTGCATTGTATCTTTTTACGTCCTTATTAAAAAAATACTTTGCTTAAAAAATTAAAGTTGTAATTTTAAAAGGTAAACTTAATCAACAATCATAGGTTCAAACAAAACAAATAACATAAATTAACAACATCAGATAGAATAAGTAAAAACAAAGCCGCCATAGGCGACCCTAAGCAATTGCTTGTTTTCTGACTATCCGTTGCGTCTATGGGATATGGTATACTATGATTCCATGTGATGATAGTAACGTTGAGTCTCTATGAGACTCCACTACTAGAGTCTCAAATTAAAACTCCACTTGCTCCAAAGTGTACATGCAAAAAGAGAAAAAAAAAATTAGAGAAAGAAAGATTATTCTATTCATAAAAGATGTGAAAAGATACAACTACGAGAGTCAATACCAAAGTAGGAACAAGTCCATATTTTTATTATCCAGAGGCATTCAGGATGGCCCATTCTATGTCATTTGAAATTAAAGATTTATCTTTCTAATCACTCAAAGTAATAAATTGAAAGAGAATGTAAGTAACTATACCTAACAACAAATATTTTCATAAGATAATATTAAAAGATAATCTGGATTTATTCTAATCACTTAAAGGGAAGTCAAATAAACATTCTAAAGACATAATCATGACACACCAATTCAGAATGGGTAGCTAATATGGTAAATGTCTTTAGCATGATACATTTTCCTTTTGCATAACACTTATGTGAGCAGTAAAATAAGCTTATGTATCACATTTGCTAAATTATTCAGATTAAATAGGTTGTCTATTTCTCCCTTATATCAAGGACATGATTTCTATACATGGGTGAATCCTACAACAATATTTCTTTCATTGAAGACAGAACTGAAACACATATTTTTCAGCACTAACAAATATTAACTTCGAATCCGAAAAATAAGGAAGAGAACAGGAGAAAAGATCTTTAAAATCACTGACCTTTTTGTGGGCAGCGAACGGGGCATCGTCAAGAAGATCTACTATCTCCGGTTTTTGTTCAACTCTTTTGGAATATCGTTAAATGCCGCCACAAATAAAAATAAAAGCTTTGACAAGGCTATAGACTAGATAGAGACCACAAGGCAGAAAAAACTTAAAGCTAGATTTTAAGAGCAATAAGAAATGATAACTATGAAGAGTTAGCCAAAAGGTGAGGATTAAGGGAGATAAAAAGGCTGGACACCTCTATTTAATGGATGCAATGGCTTGGTCTTTATAGGCCAATTCTAGAGTTCTTTGGGCAAGATTTTTTTCTCTAACGTTTGAAATTAAGAGCGTGGGATTCTGAACGGTAAAATAGTCGTTCATCATTTAATGAGGGAGATTTGAGCAGATTTTGTTTCAGCTTTGTCTGAGACTTTGAGCAGATTTGTTTGAAAGAGTTTTAGCATTTTTCTTTCAATTAAATCAACAAGGTCAAAAAGTGAGAGGAAAGAGAGAAGGTGGGATAGGGATTGAAAAGGATAGAAAGGGAAGGAGACGTTTGTTTTTTTGGTGAAAGAAGGCATATTTTGAATTTATTCAAAAGGTGGAAAAGAGGACAAAGGTAGGTAATAAATAGAGGTTGATAATATTAAATAGATATTGATAAAGTAATAAAAGTAATAACAATATTAGTTACGGTATTACTATTAATTGAAGTAAACATAGTAATAATAATAATAATTGTTTAGGTATTTTTGCAATAAAAAAAATTAGAAACAAAGTAAATTAAAACTTTTCTCTTTACTTCTTCCACTAACTCTAATATACACGAGTTATTTCCTAGAAATTCAGCAACCACTTTTGACAATTGTGTCCAACTTTTCAAAAGTAGACAATGATAATTATTTGAATATTTTATCTTTATTTGTTATTAATTAGCTAAGGTGGTAGAAAAGTAGTACTACTAATCTAGATAATATATTATCATTGATGTATACAGTCTGAAAAATAACCACAGCTAGCTACTATAAAGCTTGGGGGAGGAAAATGTTCTTAATAGTTAACGCACTAGCTATTAACGTAGTAATAAATGCTTGACCTCATGATGCAATTCGTATTTTTTTTAAAAACTATATTCTGATTTATGGACAGTCGTCATATTATCTAGGGGAAGAATGAAAAGAATTATTTAATGATTTTATGATAAACTAATAATACTACTAAAAATATTGGCCCTAGTCGTAGTAACAATAGTAACACTAATACTAATATCGAATTAATATTAATACTAATGACAATAGTACATAGCAGTAGTCATAATGTATTAATACGAGTACCAATTCCAATGATAGTAGTGGTGGTAGTAGTAGTAATACTAATAATACTAGTAATAGTGATATTAGGTAAATAATAATAATAATTAGGTCTAGTTTGAGCTAAAAATGGTAAAATAATTATTCTTACATTATTAGTGATATTAAAAGCTCAAGTAAATATTTTCGAAAAAAAGAGGGACAAAATTGAATGTCAACAACTGCCCCTCTTTGACCGGAGATGATGAAAGAGTTTTCGGGCAAATAATATTGACTTAGTAGCCAATATTGTCCCGACCATCAAGGTTGGAATGAGACAAAGAGGATGTAACAAAAAAAGATTGCGACCGAACTCCGGTTTCGAGTTGCCTACATATCTCGGGTTTCACGAGAATCAGGCCATATGTAGTTTAAGACTAATGGTACCCTGGAGTAGGACTCAATTATTGATGAAAATCTTAAAATGCTGTCCCATTGTTGAATTATAAAGACACTGGGTACCATGATTGAAAGAAAGATATTTGAAATAAGGATTTGGTTAGGAATCTTGAGAGTTGAGTCGAGCGGAGTTCGAAGTAGATCCTTGACATTTGTTAGAGAGTTTGGTATTCCTCCCCAACAAACTGCCCCAGTTCACTGCTAAGATATAATTCTACGTTGCGCTATATTTCCTGCAAAGCTTAACAATGCTAAAAATGTTTGTTAGTAAATAAGATGCAATATGCCATAAAAGTAATCTTATAAAAATAATATTTAGGCTCAATTGATAAGAAATGCGAATTTATTGGGCAAACTTATAAAAATACAATTTTATGCTGATATATTTCATGATCACAATGCTATATGAAAATAAATGCGTTTGGTAATGATTTATGAAAGATGTGTTTTGGCAATGTTTATGCAAACAGGACCACTCGGGTCAAAATAAATTAAATGTCCTTTTGAGTAAGGATTAACTTCAATATCCTATTTGAGGACGGATAGACCCAATATATCCTATTTGAGGGCGGATAGACCCGATATATCCTATTTGAGGGCGGATAGACCCAGTATATCCTATTTGAGGGCGAATAGACCCCATATATCCTATTTGAGGGCGGATAGATCCGATATATCCTATTAGAGGGCGGATAGACCCGATATATCCTATTGGAGGGCGGATGGACCCGATATATCCTGTTTGAGGGCGGATGGACCCGATATATCCTCTTTGAGGGCGGATAGACCCGATATATCCTATTTGAGGGTAAATAGACCCGATATACCCTATTTGAGGGCGGATAGACCCGACATGTGGTGCTTGATTTGCAATTACAAAGATTTATATGATGCGGTGCAAAGAGCTTAATATGGTACATAAAGCTTGATCCGGTGCCAGGGTTATAATAACGATATTCAGGGTGTGATGCAAAAAGCTTGGTGTAGTAGCAAAATACATGGTGCAGAGAGCTTGATGCAATGCGTTAATAGAAGCGAATATTCAGGGAGCGGTGCCAATAATTTGGAATCTGCATTCTGAAGTTTATTATTGGTAAATTCCTGCACTCAAAGAAAACTATGAGTTTTTTAATATAATATGCAATAACTCGGCTTGATCGTCATGTTGAACTATATTTCCTGCAAGGCAAATTCGTCAGTAGAGTAGATATTGAAATGCAATGTGCTGTAAAATAATCTTATGAAAATGACACCTTTTGGGTGTTTAATTATACAATGCGGCTTAGTCGGCCAAAATGATTTGATAAAAATATAAACTTTATGCCAATGATGATTTTCAACACTAACATGCAATTTATATATATGTGTTTTGGCAATAATTTATGATAATGATACATTTCAATAATGACATTAACAACGAGGTCGAAATAATTAATGAAAAGCATGTGAATGTGTGCTGATGTGTCCTGTTGAAGGCGGACAAGCCTAAATATCATATTAAAGGCAAACTTGGTTAAAAATTTAATCAAATACGGATAAGAATAAATATTTAATACATAGATGTCATGTTAAAGATGAACAAGCCTAAATATAATATTACAGGGAAATGAGGCGGGCGAGCCTAAATGTAATAAAGGCAAGCGTGCTTAAATATTCAACTAAAGGCGGATAAATCTAAATTTTAATGCATAAATATTCTTTTAAAGGTGGACAAACCTAAATACCATATTAATAGGCAAACATGGGAAAAAATCCAATTAAAGGCGGATAAGATTAAATATAATGCATAAATGTCCTATTAAAGGCATACAAGCCTAAATATTATTAAAGATAAATGTGCATAAATGTGCAATTAAAGGCGGATAAGTAGAAATATTTAATTAAAGGCAAAATGTGCATAACTGTCCTATTAAAGGCGGACGAGCCTAAGCGCCCTATAAAAGGCGGACAAGCCTAAATATCATAAAGCGTGCTTAAAAATCCAATTAAAGGTAGATAAGCCTAAATATCTAATGCATAAATGTCCTATTAAAGGCGGACAAGACTAAATATCCAATTGAAGGCAGATAAGCCTAAATTTCAATTTAAGGCAAAATGTGCCTGAACGTCTTATTTAAGGCGGATGAGCCTAAATATCCAATTGAAGGCGAATAAGCCTAAATATCATAAAGTCAAGTGTGCTTAAAAGATAAGCCTAAATATTTAATGCATAAATGTCCTATTAAAGGCAGACAAGCCTAAATATCATAAAGGCAAGTATGCTTAAAATCTAATTAAAGGCGGATAAGCCTAAATATTTAATGCATAAATGTCCTATTGAAGGCGCAGAAGCCTAAGTATCATAAAATCAAGTGTGCTTAAAAGATAAGCCTAAATATTTAATGCATAAATTTTCTATTAAAGGTGGACAAGCCTAAATATTTAATTAAAGATAAAATGTGCATAAAATGTCCTATTAAAGGCGGACGAGCCTAAATATCCAATTGAAGGCGGGTAAGCCTAAATTTCAATTAAAGGCAAAAATGTGCCTAAACGTCCTATTTAAGACAGACGAGCCTAAATATCCAATTGAAAGCGGATAAGCCTAAATATCATAATTAAAGGCAAAATGTGCCTAAACGTCCAATTAAAGGCGGACGAGCCTAAGTGTCCTATTAAAGGCGGACAAACCTAAATGCGATGCTTGATTTAAAATTACTAGACTGGTGCAGTACAAAGAGCTTGGCATGGTTACTTCAAAGTAACACATATTGATGGTGCAATGTAGAGAGCTTGGTGCAATAATTTTGTAATAGCAAATGGTGCGATGCAGAGTGCTTGATGAAGTGCCTTTGTAGTAGTGAATATTCCTGGTGCAATGCTAACAATTGTTGGATCTTCATACTGAAAGTTTTCTATTAATAAACTCCTGCACTCAAAGAAAAATTATAAGTTTCAAAGCTTGATTTGTGCTGGCTTGGCTTCATCCTTTGCTTTGCATGAATCTTGTGGCTGAGCTTTGTGGTAGCGTGTTATTATTCAAGAATAGAAAAAATATGCCCCTGCATTGCTAAAAGAAAATTCATTAGTATAAAAGAAAATGGTTGCCTTGCATTGGATATCAAAGTTTGGCTTTGAATCTGCAACTTGTTGCCATGGCATTCTGGAATTTGCTGTTGTGCCTGTAACAAATATGTGGCTCGAGATTCTATTTTCTATTTTTTCGAATGATGAGGATCCTTCTGCAAAATTTTTCCCGGTTTTGGATTTTGGGGTAAATAGGATTTTATTATAATGAGACCGAACCCATAAGTCTACCTACGTATCCCCTCTTAAACGGGAATCAGGTCAAAACATATTTTGTTTTGCAAAAGCAAGGCATGATTACAAAAATAGCTACTCATATGATAATAGTTACAAAATGATAATGCCAGCAATGCAAGGTGAACTAGTCCAAATGATGTTTCTTCATCGGACGCCCAACCACGCTCGGTATATTACTTGTGCTGTGGCTAATTTCATTTGAGATATTTTTTCCAACTGATAGGTGCACTTGCAGTTTGTTAGCATCAATTAAATTCTGAATCTTATGTTTTAATGCTAGGCATTATTATGTATCATGACCTTGATTGGGGTTGCAGGTTGATGGAACTTGTGTAGAGATTGCATAAGTAGGAGCTGGGCAAGGGGATATTGGTAAGCAAATATTTTGGTTTGAGCTAGAAGCAGAGGTTGCTTTTGGAAGAAGGTTGAAATTTCTTCCCAGATTAACCAACGAATTTCTTCGTACCACATTTGCCTTGGTATCTTCACCTTCTGCTTGCAACAATCTCATACCGGCACTCAATGCTTCAAATCTGTCTACCATTATAGCATCGTCCTTTATGCAAATTTGCAGCCAAAATAGTATTCAATGCTAGGCAACCTTTAAAGGCAAAAATAAAACTTTATACAAAAGCAAAGCGTTAGTGTATTCATCACAATGAAATAAATGCACGAAATACTAAAGTATATAACTAGATATATTAATTCATAATGTAACGACCCGACTGGTCGTTTTGAGCCCTAGTGCGTCATTCATCAGTCTGAGGCCATGAGCAACTTCATTTAAGGTATTGTGACTTGTACGTATGGTCGGAATTGAAATTCAGGAAGATCAAAGTTAAATTTAAATGAAAATTCTCATTTTAGAAGACTTAAGTAGGAGAAAATGGTTAAGATTAGAATTTTGAGTAAACAACCTCGGAATCAAGATCTGAAGGTTCCAACAGGGTTGTATGATTATTTTGGACTTGGGCGTATGCTCGGATCGGGTTTTGGATGACCCGGGAGTATTTTGGCGCCTATTGTGGAAGTTGGCATTTTGGAAGAAATTTTATAAGTTTGGTTTGAAGTGCATTTCAGTGATATCGATGTCCGTTTGGAATTTCTAGACTGGGAGTAGCTCCGTATGGTGATTCTGGAGTTTGGAGCGCGATCATAATTGAATTCGGAGGTGCATAGGTCATTTTAAATCCATTTGGCTAAAGATAGAAATTTGAAGGTTTTTGAGAAGTTTGACCGAAAGTGGACTTTTTGATATCGGGTTCGAAATTCAATTCCGAAAGATGGAATAGGTGCATAATGTCAAATATGACTTGTGTGCAAAATTTGAGGTCAATCGGACATGATTTGATAGGACTAAACATCGGAAGTAGAGGTAGGAAAGTTCAAAGTTAATAAAGCTTGAATCGGGGTGTAATTCATGGTTTTAGCATTGTTTGATACGATTTCAGGCCTCGAGCAAGTTTGTAATGTGTTTTGAGATTGGTTGGTAGGTTTGGTTGAGGTCCCGGGGGCCTCGGGTGGATTCCGAATGCTTAACAGATCAAATTTGGAAGTTGAAGAATGGCTGAAGGGTCTGGTTGCTGGTATTTCCGCTTCTGCGGAAATGAATTTGCAGAAGCGGCCCCGCAGAAGCGAGGATGGAACCGCAGAAGCGGTTGGGAGTGAAGGGAGTAGGGACCGCATATGCGGTCAGGAATCCATAGAAGCGGAGTCGCATAAGCGGCCAGGAAGACCGCATATGCAGATTTTGGTGAGGAAAGCTGGGTCCGCAGATGCGGTCAGGGAGCCGCAGATGCGGGACTGCAACTGCAGAAAAGGAAGCGCAAAAGCGGAAGCTGGCCGGCTTGGGAAGGAGCCACAGAAGCAGCGTTTTGACCGCTCAAGTGGAACCGCATAAGCGGAAATAATTCCGCAGAAGCGGAAATCACTGGAGGTAGAAGACTTGTTTTAAATCGGGGTTCTGGTTCATTTCACCCATTTTCTCATGCTTGGGGCGATCTTAGGAGAGCTTCAAAGGGGGATTTCATCATATATGTTAAGGTACGATACTCATACTCCTTTCCAAGTTAAATACAAGATTATATCATGGAATTAGACATAAACATTGTGGGCAAGTTAGGATTTTTGGAAGAAAACCTAGAAACTTGATAAATTAGATTTTTCCACGAATTTGAGCATGGAATTAGGATTAAATTATATAGTTGAGCTAGTGAAGCTATGGGTAGTGTATATCTTCAAAAAATTTTGAAATCCGGGCACGTGCGCCCAAGGGCATTTTTGTCAACTTTTCGTTCGGGGTTAGGAATCGTTACGGAATGGGTTGTAAAGTTTAATTGAGCATATATTAATGGATTCGTATAATCATTGGCTAGTTTTAAGCATTGTGCATTGGTGCAAGTCTTCGGAGGAATGTAGAATGCAGGTTATGATTCTACGGAGCAAGGTGTGTCTCCTTTCTAATATTGTGAGGGGGAATTTACCCCATAGGTGAGTTAATTGGTTATGTGCTCCTATTTGTGGGGGCTACGTACGCACGAGGTGACGAGAGTACATGCGTAGCTACTATGATGCTATTGTCCGGGTAGTCTAGGACCCAAAAGCATGCTATACTTGGAATATTTGTATTCTTATGGATAGTTGAATTGCTTAAACCACATCAAAATAGTAAATGAATTTCCAACAAGATCTAAACTCACCTTCTTAATTTGTTAAAAGAGAATTTATTCTTCCTTGAATAATTGGCCCATGTTGGCTTCTTGACTGAATGTCTCTATGTGTTTATTTTGGAACAGGACGAACGCCTCAACATATCAAATAGATGCATCTATAAGTGCGCCGTCAACCCTAGGCAAGTACACAGTTTATTTCTGTTGGATTGGATCGTCGCCTCGGCATGACTGCGCATGATATATATATTGTTTGTTGCCTGAGACTTCTAAATGTTGATATTGCCTTTCATGGCTTGATTTAAATTGATAAGATGATTAAAAGTAATCCTTGAAAATCCTTGATTAGTTGAGAAGGTGTTACCTGTTTCCTTGCTTTATGAGATAGAAATACTAGATAAATCCATGTTATCCACACATCTTCACCATGTTAATATTGGACCTCTAGTAAGTGTCAAAGTTGGCCATCTCGTCTCTACTTCTTCGAGATTAGGTGGGATACTCATTGAGTACACGTTGTTTACGTACTCATACTATACTTTTGTACATTTTTGTTGCACAGGTATATGCATCTCTAGTAGCCTACTAGGCGTAGCAGCGCGGAAGATTCTGAGACTAAGTGAGCTGCATTATTCGAGGCGACCTGCAGCTAGTGTAGTTCCTTTTAGCATTTTGTATTTCGTCCCTATCCACTGTATTTCAGACAGATGTTGTATTTTATTTCCCTTATCAGTAGTTGCTCATGCACTTATGACACCGAGTTCTGGGATGGTTTTTGAAAGATGTGTACTAATAGTTATTATTTAATTTGAATTGAAGTAAGAGATCTTTTTATTTATGAAAAAGTAAAGGAAAATCCTAGATTTCAAAGTAGTATAAAAGGGAGAGTTTAATTGATTAATTAAGTTGGCTTGCCTGACAGCGGTGTCCGGTGCCACCACGACCCTTAGTGGATTTTGGGTCATGACAACATGGTATCAGAGCACTAAGTTCCTAGGGTCTTACGAGTCATGAGCAAGTCTATTAGAGTCTCGCGGATCGGTACGGAGACGTCTGTACTTATCCTCGGGAGGCTACATGGCTGTTAGGAGTGCTTCCCTTCTTGATTTCCTTATTGTGCGGTTCAATTCCTTTGAGGCTTATGCCTTTGATTTCTTCCTACTCAATCTTACGCACACAATTGTTGTAAATCAAAAATCGAAGGATTGTAATGGCACTACAAATGTGGTATGGGGTATTCCTCCCGGATATAGCTGATCGAATTATTATCGTCATGTTGTAAAAGGACCTTTGATGGTTTCAGCCCAGTAGCGGTACTTCTGAGGGCTCTGGGGCTAGGCACAAGATGCCACAATACTTATGAACAATTGTTCTACAGTATTGCTATACTTGTTGGAAGTTTTGCCCACGTGTCGCGGCAGTGAATGACTTCAAGGGAGGTTTACTCAGTGCATAATCAAGAGATTTAATATTTTATTCCCGGCAGGGGGAAAGGTAATCGAACTAAGGATGATCAGATGAGGACTGGTGGAAGTAATGAGACTTGGTAATTGCAGGCCTGGTGCAGTATCTCCTATGATGGGGTACTATTGTCCTAATTGAACGTATTAAGTTTGTCGGTGTTTTGATCTTCTACAATTTGCCTTTAGGGCAAGATATCATGAAATAGTATCGGAGATGCAACTATCAGATATCGAAGGGTGCAGTGGTTTAGGATTGAATCATTATTTCAAATGTTGACGGTTCGAGAAAGATGACCTTCGAAAAAGTTTGGAGTTAGTGGCAAATTGTGGATTCAAGTTCTATGAAGATAAATTTTATTAAGGCAACGATTGAGCAGCAAAAGATGAGAAAACATGTGGGAAGTCTCAGGCGGAGTTTAGAACTTCTAAAGGGCCAGGTACAAGAAGCGTAGGTCGAGCAGTTGATTAAAGGAGCGATTTTTCCCAAAGTGGGAGAGTGGCAGAGCTGTTTAGGGCTTGGTAATAAGATGACTATGCACCTTAAGTAGAGTTTGGAACGATTTGAGAATATTGGTGCTCGGTTATTGGGGTCTACGGGCCTAATATAAAGTAGGAATTCTTGTGCGGTTGGAGATTTAGTATAATGGAAAGGAGCCGCTTAAATGAAGAAGGATGCAGCATAAATTTGAATTGGAAGGATGTTGTCGCACAAGTAAATGATGACCACGAGGGGTAAATGGACCTGTGCAACTGAAGAGTGAGCTCAGACTCAGGGAGGGTCATTGATGTCGTAGTAATTGTATCCTATGCAGCAATGTGGGAGGATTCCAGGGAGAGCCTTCTATAGGCGGGTTACCCAAGTGAGCTGGTTAGTAGTCGCGAGGTTGGCGAGGCTTTTGCGAAGAATTTTATCGGTTATGTAGCAAAGTGATCGGTCGTGCAAATGTAGTATGCGAATCAGAGTATAAAAGAATGTGGTCTTGCAGAAAGGATCCAAGAATTTATGCGGTTAATCGTGCAAGGTTATGTCGATGGAAGCTAGGGAATCTTGGTGAATTCCAGAGTTGTGAAATAATGGCTTCAAGCTAAGTGGGAGAGTCCCACCACTTGTGATGTGGTTGCAGAGTTAATTACTTGCGAGATCTCATGTTATTAGCATATTATTGGGCTATTTAAGCTACGGGGAAAAACCATAAATGGTAATCTGGGCAAAAGAATTATTAAAGGTGGGCTATCATTGGCCTTATTGGATCATGCTCAAAATTGGGGGAAAGATTCAGGATTTTGCTTTGTACAAATGTGGGTTCCAAGGGAAGTAGTTCGGTAGGCTCTTCGCCAAGGGGGTACTTGTGTGATGGGAGACTCATGGAGTTGATTATATTCGGGGCCAAGTCAGAGCGGGAGGCTCTCAACAACGGTCGTGGTAAATTCAGAAGATGAGGTGTGATGCCTAATGATTTCGAGCGTATAATTACGGGTAAAAGAATCAATCTTTTTAGCAGCTTATGAGGAAGTGCCCAGAATGTTCTATGATACGTTAACTTGCGGTATAACATTTGAGAGATATGAATTAGTTCGTGGGATTTGAGACAGCATGGTCTTGTGATTCAAGGTCACTCGAGATGTGTGCAGGTGTAGTATGTTATGTATTGGATGGAATTAGTATTATTTCTAAGGTAATTGGGGTGGATCGAAAGAAGATAGATTGGTTTGCCATAATTTAGTTGGCATATTGGCGGTAGAGATCAGCTCTTTCAGCGTGATTAAGTTATGCAAGTGATCTGTGGTGGTGCGTACGAGGCTTGTCAGCCGCCGTAATTGATGTTATTTAGAAGCATTCTTCTGTTATGGCTTGTTATGTGGAAGCAGATTCTGGAAGGGCTATGGTGTCTTAGACCACTACTTAGAAGTTGCATGTTCTACGGTTATAAGTATTCGCCTGTGTGTTGCTGTGATTCTCCTAAAATGAGTTCAGTGAAAAACTTTGATGTGATGAAGTATTAATCTATTAACAATTCTGGAATTATGATGAAGAATCGTGTCCCATTGTTCATGGGCATGTCGGGAGCAGCGATTAATTTGAATTTGAAACGAGAATCAAAGTTGCAGTTCGGTATGGACAAAGATGTCGCAAGCTCAGATGAGAAGGAAAGGAGTTTCAGTGTTTAAAGTAAGTTGGGATTGTCTTCAGCGTCACCTGAGATTGGTGTTTTGTAAAGAGGGCTTGTATCATGGTTAATTATTCTTGATCGCTTTTCAGCGTTAGTGCGATCGGTGGGTTGGAGGTAAGACCCAGTTAATTGTTATGGTAGATTGTGGGAGTGTGTTCCACAGGAAGATCGCATAGATGTGGCACGTAGCCACTTGATTGATTAAAGATCTAGACCAAGTATGAAGAATTGTGATGATAACGTTAAATTGAGATTGGATGCCTGGAGGGCACTCGGATTTTGAGTTGTGGATTGTACTCTGGTTAGGATAGTTGTCCTTTTGTGTTATGAGAAAAGGGAAACTAGTATGGACCTTTGAAAGGTTATTATCTTGGTTTGATATGATCAGGATGGGCTTGAAGTCGGTGGATGGATTTAAATGTGAATTTGGTCTCTATGTCAGGCAAATTGTGTTCATTTTAGTAATGCGCTTCTTATGGAGTAGTCAGGGTGTTATTTCGTTGTCAGATAATCCATGTAGTGATGCATTGCACTGTGAGAGTCGTGAGACGACTTGCGAAATCGCTTATGTGTTGAGGATCCGTGTAGAAATGATGTATTATGAGCAGAATGACTCTTGAGATTCAGATATTGTATCTCACCTCAGTTGTGCCCGAGTTTGTGGATTATAGAATTATATATCTCCCCAGAGAATGGTATTATACACTTAGTGTGTTTACGACCGATATCTGGTATTTTGTTATGATGAGCGATTTAGCTCGACGTACATCTCCTTATGTGAGTTCTATGTATGGATCGGGTGGAACGCTGTCATGGGTATGTTATTTAGATCGGGTTGCACGCCGCAACAATGTGATGATCAGTACAGTTCCCCTATTTACCTTTATGTGTTATGTTTCCCATTTTCCGAGGGAAGCTCGTTCTAGTTGTGAGCCCGCATCACATGTATGATTTGCGAGTAGGTGTCCGTTTAGCATGTTGCAAATGTCGCATGTATGATTAGTGAGCGGGGTAATTAGATCTCCTTTTTAGAGTTTGCTTCCTTTTGTATCACATTCTAATTGGTGGCCTATTGGCACATTGTGGCATCATATGAGACTTTTGATCATGTCCGGGGTGGCATATTACTTGAGTAGTTCGTATTGGGTGAGATGAGAATATTGGTTTTAAGATCCGTGCAATCCAAGTATATGAAGTACATTAAGGAGCTAAGGCCATTATTTGGCCCAAAATGCAGTGATGGTTCTTGACAGGAGTATAGACTCAATGATTGGTTGACTCGGCAGATGATTATGATTTTTTGCACATCTCTTCTGTTGTGGCGGCATTGTAAGAGTTAG
This sequence comes from Nicotiana glauca, assembly GCA_026770625.1. Lineage (NCBI taxonomy): Eukaryota > Viridiplantae > Streptophyta > Magnoliopsida > Solanales > Solanaceae > Nicotiana > Nicotiana glauca. The sequence goes on from MU725962.1 coordinate 106,963, forward strand.
AGTAAGAACTGTGTATGTCATGGGGTGCAATGGAAGCATTAGAGTCGTGGGATTTCAATCAATTGATCAGGGAGAGTTATTGGGGTCCTATGAGTAAAGTGGTGCAAGTTGTGAATTCAGCAATTATGCAGTTGCGTATGGGTACGACGTGTAGTGATTGATATGGTTATCTTATGTTGGAAATAGGTCGGGCATAGAATTTCGGATGCTGGAATTGGGCTCTAAGGCTTATTTGCTTGAGTAAAAGAGAATATCTTCGGAATTGATCGAGCTAATATGCTCAACTGAGTTGTGGTAGCATGGGAAGGTGCATGAGAAGTTAAACAGTGCTTTCAGACTACTTCAGTATAGTTCTTAGCACGTTCGAGGACGAACGTATGTTTAAGTGGGAAAGAATGTAATGACCCGACCGGTCTTTCTGAGCCCTAGCGCGTCATTCAGCAGTCTAAGGCCATGAGAGGCTTCATTTCAGGTATTGTGACTTGTACGCATGGTCGAAATTGAAATTCAGGAAGATCGGAGTTAAATTTAAATGAAAATTCTCATTTCAAGAGCCTTAAGTAGGAGAAAATGGTTAAGATTGGAATTTTGAGTAAACAACCTCGGAATCAAGATCTAAAGGTTCTAGCAGGTTCGTACGATGAATTCGGACTTGGGCGTATGCCCGAATCGGGTTTTGGAAGACCCGAGAGCGTTTTGGCGCCTATTGTGGAAGTTGGCATTTTGGAAGAAATTTCATAAGTTTGGTTTGAAGTACATTTCAGTGTTATCGATGTCTGTTTGGAATTTCAAGACTGGGAGTAGCTCCGTATGGTGATTCTGGAGTTGGGAGCGCGATCGGAAGTGAATTCGGAGGTCCGTAGGTCATTTTGAAGCCATTTGGCTAAAGATAGAAATTTGAAGG
>MU725962.1:107897-143242 GCA_026770625.1 Nicotiana glauca
TTTGGAATTTCAAGACTGGGAGTAGCTCCGTATGGTGATTCTGGAGTTGGGAGCGCGATCGGAAGTGAATTCGGAGGTCCGTAGGTCATTTTGAAGCCATTTGGCTAAAGATAGAAATTTCAAGGTTTTTGAGAAGTTTGACCAGAAGTGGACTTTTTGATATCGGGGTTCGAATCTGATTCCGAAAGTTGGAATATTTCCGTAATGTCAAATATGACCTGTGTGCAAAATTTGAGGTCAATCGGACATGATTTGATAGGACTAAACATCGGAACTAGAAGTTGGAAAGTTCAAAGTTCATAAAGCTTGAATCGGGGTGTAATTCATGGTTTTAGCATTGTTTAATACGATTTGAGGCCTCGAGCAAGTCAGTAATGTGTTTTGAGATTGGTTCGTAGGTTTGGTTGAGGTTCCGAGGGCCTGGATGGATTCCGGATGGTTAACGGATCAAATTTGGAAGTTGAAGAATGGCTGAAGGGTCTGGTTGCTGGTATTTTCGCTTCTGCGGAAATGGAACAGCAGAAGAAGCCCCGCAGAAGCGAGGAAGGAACCGAATAAGCGGTTGGGAGTGAAGGGAGTAGGGACCGCATATGCGGTCAGGAATCCGCAGAAGCAGAGTTGCAGAAGCGGCCAGGAAGACCGAAGATGCGGATTTTGGTGAGGAAAGCTGGGTCCGCAGATGCGGTCTGGGAGCCACAGATGCGGGACCGCACCTGCGAAGATGGAAGAGCAGAAGCGGAAGTTGGGCGGCTTGGGAAAGAGCCGTAGAAGCGGCATTTTGACCGCTTAAGTGGAACCGCATAAGCGGAAATCACTGGAGGCAGAAAACTTGTTTTAAATCAGCGTTCTGGGTCATTTCACCCATTTTCTCATGGCTTGGGGCGATCTTTGGAGAGCTTCAAAGGGGGATTTCATCATCTATGTTAAGGTAAGATACTCCTACTCATTTCCAAGTTAAATACAAGATTATACCATGGAATTAGACATAAAAATTGTGGGCAAGTTAGGATTTTTGGAAGGAAACCTAGAAACTTGATAAATTGGATTTTTCTACGAATTTGAGCATGGAATTAGGAGTAAATTAAATATTTGAGCTAGTGAAGCTATGAGTAGTGTATATCTTCGAAAATTTTTGGAATCCGGGCATGTGGGCCCAAGGGGTTTTTTGTCAACTTTTCGTTCGGGGTTAGGAATCGTTACGGATCGGGTTGTAAAGTTTAATTGAGCATATATTAATGGATTCGTATAATCATTGGCTAGTTTTGGAGCATTGTGCGTCGGTGAAAGTATTCGTAGGAATGTAGAATGCCGGTTATGAGTCTTCGAAGCGTGGTGAGTCTCCTTTCTAATCTTGTGAGGAGGAATTTACCCCATAGGTGAGTTAATTGGTTATGTGCTCCTATTTGTCGGGGCTACGTATGCATGAGGTGACGAGAGTCCGTGCGTAGCTTCTATTATGCTATTGTCCGGGTAGTCTAGGACCCAAAAACATGCTATACTTGGAATATTTGTAATCTTGTGGATAGTTGAATTGCTTAAACCACATCAAAATAGTAAATGAATTTCCAACAAGATCTAAACTCACTTTCTTAATAAGTTAAAAGAGAATTTGTTCTTCCTTGAATAATTTCCCCATGTTGGCTTCTTGACTGAATGTCTCTATGTGTTTATTTTGGAACGGGCCGAACGCCTCGGCAGATCAAATAGATGCATCTGTAGGCGCGCCGTCGACCCTCGGCAAGTGCACAATTTATTTCTGTTGAATAGGACCGTCGCCTCGGCATGACTGCGCGTGTTATATATATTGTTTGTTGCCTGAGACTTCTAAATGTTGATATTGCCTTTCATGGCTTGATATAAATTGATAAGATGATTAAAAGTAATCCTTGAAAATCCTTGATTAGTTGAGAAGGTGTTATCTATTTCCTTGCTTTATGAGATATAAATGCTAGATAAATCCACGTTATACTCACATCTTCACCATGTTATTATTGGACCTCTAGTAAGTGTCGAAGTTGGCCATCTCGTCTCTACTTCTTCGAGATTAGGCGGGATACTCATTGAGTACACATTGTTTATGTACTCATACTACACTTCTGCGCATTTTTGTTGCACAGGTATATGCATCTCTAGCAGCCTACTGGGTGTAGCAGTGCGGAAGATTCTGGGACTAGGTGAGCTGCATTATTCGAGGCGACCCACAGCTAGTGTATTTCCTTTCATCATTTTGTATTTAGTCCCTGTCCACTGTATTTCAGACAAATGTTGTATTTTATTTTCCTTATTAGTAGTTGCTCATGCACTTGTGACACCGGGTTCTGAGATGGTTTTCGAAATATGTGTACTAATAGTTATTATTTAATTTGAATTGAAGTAAGCGATCTTTTTATTTATGAAAAATGAAAGGAAAATCCTAGATTTCAAAGGAGTATAAAAGGGAGAGTTTAATTTATTAATTAAGTTGGCTTGCCTGACAGCGGTGTCCGGCCCCACCACGACACTTAGTGGATTTTGGGTCGTGACACATAATATGGATAAGTAGAAGCCCTAAACTGGAAATAGGGGCTTAAGTTACAAAATGGATGGACGAGAATGACTTTTATCTAGAGGGCTCTAACGAACGAGACTTGTTGTCATGGAAGAGAATTGATTTGAAATTTTGTGAAAGGTTGACTCATGTCGAACATCAAAGCTTTAGCTCTAGCACACGTTTTTGTCATTTCATGACTCTGGCGTACTTTAAAACATTGTTCCAATCTTTAGGAAGTCTCTGATGACTACTCGATGGAATGATTTCATGTTTAGCATACTCAACCTGTGTGCCAAGAATCTACCCCAGTTTTTTTTTATGAAGGAAAATAAAAATTTTTGCTATAATGAGACCGAGCCTTATATAGACTGCGTTTAAAAGAAGCCAGAGAGGAATAGTTTTGACGTTGAAAATAATATTTGGCTGTTTGAATCATTGGTAAATCATAAAGTTGTCGAGGCCTGGGAATACGGTGTCAACCATTTTGGAATTTATGGGATAGTACCTCGACTCACGTGCCAAAAATTAGAATTAACGGATGCGTGAAGACTAATCTCGACGATGCAAAATAAGACGATATATACACTTGAATTCAATAGGTGAAAATCTTTAGAATAATTTGACGATGCAAATTGACCAAATAGTGGCCTTCTATTGCTTGGTAGAATGCGCAAGTTTGGACATCTACCCACTTGTAAATGAGAATTGGCACGATTGTTAAAATTCTAAGAGATATGAAGCTATGCGATGAATATTAGAGGTATAAGATTACGAAATTAAAATCGGTACGACGTGCAAGAATTGAAGGTATAAAATTATGCGAGGCACAAGTGGCATTATTTAAAGAACATGTAACTGTATTTTAAGAAAAGGGCGTGAATTAAATAACTTGCGAAATAAAATGGGCAAAAATCTATAGTCGTTAAAAATCTAAGCGCGGAGCGATTGGTAATAATAATAATTATTAATTCAAGAAGATGATATTAAAATAAGCAGAAGAAAAAAAATATATGAACAAATAAAAAGTATTTAAATAAAAATATAAGCACTAATACTTCCTTTTTCTGAAAAACAACAGATAATGTTAGTAAAAATAATAAAATAGAGTAAGCAACATAGCAAAGTAAGCAAATAAGCAAGCAAGCATGTTACAAATTTCAAAGTATAACAAATAATTGTGTGTCCTAATATGTAAGGGACCTCTTTGTGCCAGAGGTAGGCCTACCGTGTATTTGAAAGATAAATATGTCATTATGTATCATCCCATTGATGTAAATTAATTAAATATTTCTATTTTTTTTAAAAACGATAAATAGTGATGTATAAGTGCTTCAAGATCTTTTTTTTTAAAAAAGGAGTGTATTTTCATCAAAAGAACAAAAGAAATTATAAAAAAATATATTTAAAATAATTAATTATAATAAATTAATTAAGTAATTCTATTTTTCAAAAGCAAATAAAGTACATGAATTGCTTAAGCCATTTTATTTATTTTTACATAAAAAAAAATCACAAGAAAGTACAATAAAAGATATTTTTGTCATGTGTAAACTTCTCGTTGTTCCGCAAGATTATGTCATTTGAAAACTTTACACATGTTAAAAAAATTGTCACGCTCCTTTAACTAGGATTTAATTAATTTAAAGTAAATTATCTACATAATTGGCATGTTCACCTTTCAAAAAATGCACATATACGTGATAAGGTGTCACTTGGGGTTGAAAACCCACTTGGACATTTGGGTAATATTAACTAATGGATTTAATGTACCTCGGGTACTAAATCACCCAAGGTTAAAATGATGCGTGCTTTTAAAAGGGGTTTGGTTTAGCTCTATCCTAGGCTGACTAGAGTGAGTTTTTCTAGACTAGTCCTCTCCCAAGAGGACAACTTGAGAGTGGAAAGCTCGTGGCTGTCGATTGCACCGCTGATCGACTTACCAACGAACTTTTCCTAAAAGGTATTTTTTTTGAAAAGTGCACGGCCGCAAACCACGTAACCGCTGGGTGTGTGCTTAATATGAGTTTTCCAGAAGTGGAGGAAGTGAAACGGAATGACAATTTATATAATGCAATAAAAACAGATAAACAATACATTTTATCATATAAAGGCAATTCAAATAAGCATCATAACAATAAAATACACACAAATTAATCTTTATTATTAACCTAAGTTTGTTATGGTTTAGAACCTATAGTCTCCAGCAGAGTCGCCATGTTGTTATACCCCATTTTAATACGGATCAAACTAGAGTATAACATATTGGTAATTATGAAGGTTTAATTAATTAACAGAGTCACCACCTAATTAATTAAGGGTGAATTAGGACACCGATTTTAGCTAAGTAGTGCTTAAAATTAACTCTGTTTTATGGTATGCTTATGTAACGACCCGAATGGTCGTTTTGAGGCCTAGCGCGCCATTCAGTTGTCTGAGGCCATGAACAGCTTCATTTCAGGTATTGTGACTTGTACGCATGGTCGAAATTGAATTTCGGGAAGTTCGGGGTTGATTTGGGAAGAGAATTCTCATTTCAGAATCTTAAAGTTGAAAGAAATGAACTAGGATTGAAATTTTGAGTAAACGACCTCAGAATCGGGATTTGACGGTTCCAGCAGGTTCGTATGATGATTTCAGACTTGGACGTGTGCCCGGTTCGGGTTTTGGATAACCCGGGAGTGTTTTGGCGCATATTGTGGAAGTTAGCATTTTAGAAGGAATTTCATAAGTTTGGCTCGAAGAGTATTTTAGTGTTATCAATGCGCGTCTGGGGTTCCGAGACTGGGAGTAACTCCGTATGGTGATTCTGGAGTTGGGAGCACGATCGGAAGTGAATTCGGAGGCCCGTAATTAATTTTGAAGCCATTTGGCTAAAGATAGAAATTTGAACGTTTTTGAGAAGTTTGACCTGAAATGGACTTTTTGATATCGGGGTCGGAATCCGATGCTGGAAGTTGGAGTAGGTCCGTAATGTCAAATATGACTTGTGCGCAAAATTTGAGGTCAATCGGACATGATTTAATATATGTTTAAGCATCGGAAGCAGAAGTTGGAAAGTTCAAAGTTCATAAAGCTTGAATCAGGGTGTAATTCATGGTTTTAGCGTTGTTTGGTATGATTTGAGGCCTCGAGAAAGTCTGTAGTGTGTTTTGGAATTGGTTGGTAGTTTTGGTTGGGGTCCCGGGGGCCTCGGGTGGATTCCAGGTGGCTAATGGATCGAAAAACGGAATTTGGGAAGGCTTGAGGTTGCTGCTTTTGTCATAACCGCATCTGCGGTTCTTGGACCGCATATGCGGTCGAAATCTCGCAGAAGCGGAAGGGGGGCCAGGCCCAAGGTAACCGTAGAAGCGGCCCCGGGACTGTAGAAGCGGTTCCGCTTAAGCGGCCCCCAAACTGCAGAAGCGGTCAACTCCCTCTTGCCTAAAGCCGCAGAAGCAGCCAAAAATCGCAGAAGCGACATCCGCAGAAGCGGAAAGTGCACCGCAAAAGCAGAATACCTGGAGGCAGCAAGGTTGTTTTAAATCGTGATTTGGGCTCATTTCTCTCATTTTTTCATGGCTTGGGGCGATTTTGGGGAGCTTCAAGATAGGTTTTTCGTCATCAATAATAAGGTAAGTTATCCCCACCTATTTTGAGTTAAATACGTCAATTTTGTAAGGGCTTGGGCATGAAAATTGGTATAAAAATTGAGGTGTTGATAGAAAACCTAGAAAATTATATTCCTGAAATTTAGCCACGATTTTGGGTATGGAATTTAGAGAACATTATATATTTGAGTTCCTAAGGTCATGGATAATCTTTATCTTCAAGAAATTTCGGAATTCGGGCACTGTGACGACCCAAAGGGTCATCACCTGTATTCCTACTCACTCTATATTTGTGAGGCCGTGAAAACCTCACTTGGGGGTTTCCTCGACTTGTGTGCGCAGTCTGAGCGCGTAGCCGAAAAGTTTAAATGTGAAATTGTGAGAAAGATAATAAATTTTGATGTTTAACTTATTAAGCTTGACTCCGGTCAACGTTTTGGGCAAATGGACCCGGACTCGCGAATCGACAGTCCCGGAGGGTCCGTAGAGAAAATATGAGACTTGGGTGTGTGCCCGGAATCAAATTCCGAGGTCCCAAGTTCGAGAAATGAATTGTTATGTGAAACTGGTTTCTGAAAAATATTTAAAGAATCGGAAAGTGTTAATTGTTTAGAAGACTGTGCCGTCGGGCTTGTATTTTAGTTCCGACGCCTGGCACAAGTCCTATATATGGTCTAAGCGATAGCCGCAAAGTTTGGTTAAATTTGGACGTCATTTGACGTGTTTTGAGCTAGAAATCATAAACTTGATGCTTTATGGAATTTGGAAAGAAATCATGGGTTTTGAGACCCAAACCGATGATTCGTGATGTTACTCAGGCGATTTGATCGCACAGATGAGTCCATAGTATGTTTTTGAGATGATATGTATGTTTGGTTTGGAGCCCCGAGGGCTCGGCTGAGTTTTGAGTATGTCCCAAGAGGTCTTAGACTTAAAAGTATCAGATGTTGCAGGTCTAGGTATTGCAGGCCCCCAGCGCGGCCACGGTCATTTCCGCGCGGTCCGCACTGGAAGCCGCGCGGCCGCAGTGCATTTCTGCATGGTCCGCGTGGCTAGGTTCAGAGGACCAGTAAAGTTTAGGTCGACCAGCGCGGCCGCACACCAAATAAGTGCAGTCCGCGCTGGGAGATTCAGAGAGTTGGTCGTGCGTCCATTCGACCAGCGCGGCCGCGCACCAAATCAGTGCGGTCCGTGCTTGGTAAGTTCAGAGAGTCATTTTCGTCCCTTTCTCGGCATGGCCGCAGGGCATTTTTGTGCGGTCCGCGCCAGCCTTCAGTAAAGTATATAAAGTCGGGATTTTCAGTCATTTTTCACTTTTTCAAAACCCAAAACATAAGAGGCGATTTTTCAAACGATTCTCTTTCTTCAAAACGATTGGTAAGTGATTTCTAACTTATTTTCTTCACTCCTTAACATCNNTGACCTCAATTCTAGGTCCAATTCCAAAATAACTTATATATCTGAGTTCATGGGAGAATGGGTAATCGGGTTTTGGTCCGAACCTCGACTTTTGACCATGTGGGTCCGGGGGCATTTTGGGAATTTTTGGACAAACTTTGGGAAATTCATTTTCATGCATTCAAATTGATTCAAGTAGCAATTTTTAAAGCATTCAAGTAATTTTTGACTAGATTCGAGTGGTTTGGTGGTGAATTTGAGGGGTAAAGCTATTCTAAAGGAGTTAGTTGAGATTGGAGCATTCAAGGTGAGTGTGTGATCTAACTTTGGCTTGAGGGAATAGGATTAGAGTGTTATTATTTGCTAACAACTAAATGTTGAGTATGGTGTATAGGCATGGTGACGAGTATGTTATTATTTGCTAACTACTAAATGTTGAGTATGGTGTATAGGCATGGTGACGAGTATCTATACACTGGTGTCTAGCATGACCGTGGGTCCTTGTTTGTCCTTATTCTGATATTGTTATGACTCTTCCATGTTAATTGATGAACTCTATGCAATGTGAGGAGTATGAGGACTAATTATGAATTATAAATTCTTTGGAGCGTTGGCTCGAACGATAAAAAGACTATTGAGTAAGAGATGAAAGAAATAGAAAGAGATATGATTAATCCCTTACCGGGATGGTTTGAGTATGTTGATTATCTCCCTTGCCGGGATGTGAAAGTTATTGTTGTTGTTCCCTTGCCGGGACATTTTATATTATTTGTTTATCCCCTCGCCCCGTTTGGTTGTGATTATTGTTTGGGTGAGGAAGAGTGATATTGCACGAAGGGTCATTCCATGCCATGTTTTGATTATATTTGCACGAAGGGTCATTCCGTGCCATGTTTTGATTATATTTGCACGAAAGGTCATTCCGTGCCATGTTTTGAATATTTATGCACAAAGGGACATTCCGTGCTCTGATGTGATTATAATTGCACGAAGGGTCATTCCGTGCCATGATATGAGAGTTATGTGAGGTAAAGAATGAAAGGTGATGCCGTGCACTATATTTGATTGCTTTTGGTGAGAATGAGGGTAAAAGCACAAAGGTTGATGCCGTGCAACTGTTGATTTCCTGCTCTCATTAATTATTGTTATTGCCCTATTTCTTACTTAAATTATTGAATTTATATCCGGAATGTAATTCCCCATAGTATGCTTCCCTCACTCTTAACTGTTTAATTTCTGTATTCTTTCTTTTTTGTCGCATATAAACATATTGAACTGCACAGGTTGATTTGGTAGTCCTGTCTAGCCTCGTCACTACTTCGCCGGGGTTAGGCCAGACATTTACCAGCACATGGGGTCGGTTGTGCTGATGCTACACTTCTGTGCTCTTTTGCACAGATGATGGTACCGGAGCAGCTTTTGGACCACAACAGTAGTATACTGATCGGGATCTGTCTTCAGTCCACGAACATTCGAGGTAGCCTTGCCGACGTCCGCAGGCTGGAGTTCCTTCCTGTTTTATTCAGTTTGTTATCACTTGTATCTTAACAAACAGTATCGTACTTTGTTCAGACTTTGTATGTAGTATTCTTTAGACGTTCGTGAGTTAGTGACTCTAGTCTTGGGTAGAGGTTGAAGTGGTATTTCCGTATTTTATTCTAGTTTAATTATATCTAAGACTTCCGCTTTATTTATAAAATGCTTAGTTGTTGTTAATATTTTTGATTCTTGCTAAAAGAGGTAATTGGTAATTGGCTTGCCTAGCTCCTATCAGTAGGCGCCATCACGATTCGCGAGCGTTGGAAATCCGGGTCGTGACAAGTTGGTATCAGAGCTCTAGGTTACATAGGTCTCGCTACTCACGGACAAACTTTGTAGAGTCTGAGGGATCGGTACGAAGACGTCTGTATTTATCCCCCAGAGGCTACGGAGTTAGGAAAAATCTCACTTTTGTTCTTTCTTGTTGTGTGGTTCTGTTTCTCAAATACTAATTGTCTTTCTACTCTGTTCTGTCGTAGATGGCGAGAACACGTGCTTCCTCTTCTACCGCGCAGCAGCCCGAGCTCCCAGCAACAGCTCCTGCGAGGGGCCGAGGATGTGCCAGAGGCTGAGGCAGGGGCAGAGCTCAGCCCCGGGCAGCAGTCCCAGAGGTGGAGCCCCATATTGACTATGATGAGGAGGTTCCAACCCCAGCAACTCCGGTGGGCCCAGCTCAGGTCCCAGGAGGGGTCATGGTCACCCCAGATCTTCGGGACGCTTTAGTCAGATTGGCAGGCTTTGTGTAGAGTGTCACTAGAGCGGGTTTGCTGCCAGCAGCACCAGCCACTTCTTAGGCTGGATGAGGGGTTCAAACTCCTACTACACGTACTCTGGAGCCGGTAGCTCCCCAGGCGCATGTCCCAGTGGTTCAGCCAGCTGTGACCGCTTAGCAGGTATTGCAGCCCAGGCCGACGATGGAGCGGCTATGTCTTCGGATGCTTTGTGGAGAGTTGATCGGTTCTCCAAGATCTTCACCACCACATTTAGCGGTGCTTCATAAGAGGATCTACGGGATTTCTTAACTGCCATGAGATCCTTAGGACCATGGGTATTATGGAGACCAATGGGGTTGATTTTGCCACCTTCCGGCTTGCAGGATCTGGCAAGACTTGGTGGAGGGACTATTGCCTATCTAGACCAACAGGGTCTCCAGCATTGACATGGGATCTGTTCGTGGAGTAGTTTTTGGAGAAATTTCTCCCAGTCACTCAGCGGGAGGCACTTCGCAGGCAGTTCGAGCACCTCCAGCAGAGCTCCATGACAGTTACACAGTATGAGACTCGATTCATTGATTTGGCATGCCATGCTATTGTTATACTCCCTACATAGCAAGAGAGGGTGCAAAGGTTTATTGATAGATTGATTCAGCCGATCTGCCTCCAGATGGCTATGGGAGCTGGTAGTGAGATTTCCTTTTAGGAGGCGGTCAATGCGGCCCGCAGAGTTGAGATGGCTCTTGCATGGGGAGGCGGTCATGTGTCGGATAAGAGGCCTCATCATTCTGGTAGGTTCAGTGGTACCTCGTCTGGAGGTAGGGATTCTTATGGTAGAGGCCATTCACCGAGGCCCTTTCAGTCAACACTCTAGGTTTCTCATGGTACTCCAGGCGGTGGTGGTTCTCAGCAGCATTATTCTGATCAGTAGCCCATCAGTGCACCTCCACTTCAGAGCTTTCGGGGAGGACATTCAGGTCGACAGGGCTAGCAGCCGCAGCAGCCGAGGGTTTGTTATGGTTGTGGTGACCCCGGTCACATTGTCAGGTTTTGCCCTCGAGCCTCGGGCATCTCTCAGCAGCAAGGTCCTCGCCCCATGATTCAAGTATCAGGTGATCCACAGCTCGCCCAGCCAGCTAGAGGCGGGGGTAGGGATCATAGAGGTAGAGGTAGAGACCGTAGAGTTTGAGCTCGAACCGGTAGAGGTAGGGGTCAGCCAGTAGCCGATCGTCCCAAAGACATGGTTTAGGGAGGTGGGGCCCATCCCCGGTGTTATGCTTTGCCAGCCAGGCCAGAGGCCGAGTCTTCAGATACTGTTATTACAGGTACTATTTTGGTCTTTGATAGGGATGCTTCAGTGCTATTTGACCCTGGGTCTACGCATTCATATGTGTCGTCTTATTTGGCACCCTACTTGACTATGCCTAGTTATGCCTTGGGTATTCATGATTATGTATCTACACCGATGGGTGATTTTATAGTGGTCGACCGAGTCCATCGTTCCTGTGTGGTAGTGTTTGAGGGTCTTGAGACCCGTGTTGATTTATTGCTCTTAGACATGGTGGATTTCGACGTTATATTAGGGATGGATTAGTTGTCCCCGTATCATGCTATCTTGGATTGTCACGCCAAGATCGTGACCTTGGCTTTGCCAGATTTGCCCTGATTGGAGTGGAGAGGGACCCCAGGATATGCCACCCGCAGTGTTATTTCATATGTTAAGGCTCGACACATGGTCGAGAAGGGGTGTTTAGCTTATCTGGCGTATGTTCGCGACTCTAGCGCAGAGGTCCCTTTTATTGACTCTGTTCCTATTGTTCAGGAGTTCCCCGAGGTTTTCCCTTCAGGCCTGTCAGGTATGCCTCCCGACATGGATATTGATTTCTATATTGATCTGGCCACAGGCACGCAGCCCATTTCTATTCCGCCGTATCGCATGGCCCCGCCAGAGTTGAAGGAGTTGAATGACCAGTTGCAAGATTTGCTAGAGAAGGGTTTTATCAGGCCTAGTGTTTCTCTTTGGGGTGCGCCGGTGTTATTTGTGAAGAAAAAGGATGGATCGATGAGGATGTGTATTGATTACCGGCAATTGAACAAGGTGACGATTAAGAACAAGTACCCGCTGTCGAGGATTGATGATTTCTTTGACGAGCTTCAGGATGCGAAAGTGTTTTCAAAGATAGACTTGAGATTTGGCTACCATCAGTTGAGGATTAGGGCATCTGATATCCCTAAGACAGCATTCCGCAATCGGTACGGGCATTATGAGTTTTTGGTCATGTCATTTGGGTTGACCAATGCCCCAGCCGCATTTATGGAGTTGATGAACCGAGTGTTCAGACCTTACTTGGACTTGTTCATGATAGTCTTTATTGATGATATTCTGGTGTACTCCCGTAGCCAGGAGGAGCACGAGTAGCACCTCAGAGTGGTTTTTCAAACTTTGAAGGATAGTCAGTTGTATGCTAAGTTCTCGAAGTGCGAGTTCTGGTTGAGTTCAGTTGCATTTCTGGGTCATGTCATATCAGCAGAAGGTATTCAGGTGGACCCGAAGAAGATTGAGGCAGTCAAGAATTGGCCTCGACCAACATCAGCTACAGAGATTCGGAGTTTCTTGAGGTTAGCAGTTTATTATTTCCGGTTCATAGAGGGATTTTGATCCATCGCAGCCCCGATGACCAGATTGACCCAGAAAGGTGCCCAGTTCAGATGGTCGGATGAGTGAGAGGCTAGCTTTTAGAAGCTCAAAATGGCTCTGACTACGGCGCCAGTGTTGGCTTTGCCCACAGGTTCAGGGCCTTATACCATCTATTATGATGCTTCCCGTATTGGAATTGGTGCAGTATTGATGCAGGATGGCAAGGTTATAGCTTATGCTTCGAGGCAGCTAAAAATTCATGAGAAGAACTATCTAGTGCATGATTTAGAGTTGGCGGCCATTGTTCATGCCTTAAATATTTGGAGGCATTATTTATATGGTGTGACGTGTGAGGTGTACACGAATCACAAGAGTCTTCAGTATCTGTTCAAGCAGAAGGTGTTGAATGTGAGGCAGAGGAGATGGTTGGAGCTGTTAAATGATTATGATGTTACTATTTTGTATCGCCCGGGAAAGACCAACGTGGTGGCCGACGTATTGAGCAGGAAGTCCGCCAGTATGGGTAGTCTTGCTTATATTCCGGTCAGCAGAGAACGCTTGTTTAGGATATTCAGGCCTTGGCCAATCGATTTGTGAGGTTAGACATTTCTGAGCCTAGCAGGGTGTTAGCTTGCACGGTCGCTCGATCTTCATTATTGGAGCGTATCCGTGATCGGCAGTTTGATGACCCCCATTTGTGTATCTTGAGAGACACGATACCGCAGGGAGGTGCCACGAAGGTGACCTTAGATCATGATGGTGTATTGAGATTGCAGGGGCGAGTTTGTGTGCCCAATGTTGATGGGATTCGAGAGTCGATCTTAGCGGAGGCCCATAGTTCTCGGTATTCTATTCACCCGGGCACCGCGAAGATGTATCAGGACTTGCGACAACATTATTGGTGGCATAGGATGAAGAAAGATATTGTCGTATATGTGACTCGATTTTTGAACTGTCAGCAGGTTAAGTATGAGCATCAGAGACCTGGTGGGTTATCTCAGAGGATTGAGCTTCCTGAGTGGAAGTGGGAGAGGATTACCATGGACTTCGTTACCGGACTTCCGTGTACTCGGAAGAAGTTCGATGCGATATGGGTTATTATTGATAGGCTAACCAAGTTAGCACATTTCATCCCCGTGGCAGTCTCTTATTCCTCTGAGAGGTTAGCCAAAATTTATATTTGGGAGATTGTTCGCCTTCATGGTGTGTCGGCATCTATCATTGCAGATCGGGGCACGCAGTTTACCTCACAATTTTGGAGAGCGGTTCAGCGAGAGTTGGGCACCCAGGTTGAGTTGAGTACAACATTTCACCCCCAGACGGACGGTCAGTCCGAGAGGACGATTCAGATATTGGAGGATATGCTCTGAGCCTGTGTCATTGATTTTGGAGGCTCGTGGGACCAGTTCTTACCTTTAGCAGAGTTCGCCTACAACAACAGCTACCAGTCCAGCATTCAGATGGCTCCATATGAGGCGTTGTATGGTAGACGATGTCGGTCCCCAATGGGATGGTTTGAGCCGGGAGAGGCTCGGTTGTTGGGTACAGACTTAGTTCAGGAGGCCTTAGATAAGTTCAAGATCATTCAGGAGACGCTTCGTTTAGATCAGTCTAGGCAGAAGACTTATGCAGACCGTAAGGTCCGAGATTTAGCTTTCATGGTTGGTGAGCGGGTATTGCTCTGAGTGTCGCCTATGAAGGGCGTGATGAGTTTCGGGAAGAAGGGCAAGCTTAGCCCTAGATTCATTGGCCCGTTTGAGATTCTTGACCGAGTGGAAGAGGTGGCTTATAGACTTGCATTGCCACCCAGCTTATCAGCCGTGCATCCAGTTTTCCATGTGTCTATGCTTCGGAGGTACCACGGCGATCACACCCATGTGTTAGACTTCAGTACTGTCCAATTGGACAAGGATCTGTCCTATGAGGAGGAGCCGGTTGCCATTCTAGACCGGCACGTTCGACAATTGAGGTCGAAGAGTTTTCCTTCAGTGCGTGTCCAGTGGAGAGGTCAGCCTCCTGAGGCATCGACCTGGGAGTCCGAGTTTCATATGCGGAGCCGTTACCCCCATCTTTTCCCCGACTCAGGTACTTCTTTCTTTTGTCCGTTAGAGGATGAACGATTGTTTTAGAGGTGGAGAATGTGACGACCCAAAGGGTCATCACCTGTATTCCTACTGACTCTATATTTTTGAGGCCGTGAAAACCTTACTTGGGGGTTTCCTCGACTTGTGTGCGCAGTCCGAGCGCGTAGCCGAAAGTTTAAATGTGAAATTGTGAGAAAGATAATAAATTTTGATGTTTAACTGATTAAGCTTGACTCCGGTTAACATTTTGGGCAAATGGACCCAGACTCGTGAATCGACAGTCCCGGAGGGTCCATAGAGAAAATATGAGACTTGGGTGTGTGCCCGGAATCAAATTCTGAGGTCCCAAGTCCGAGAAATGAATTGTTATGTGAAACTCGTTTATGAAAAATATTTAAAGAATCGGAAAGTGTTAATTGTTTAGAAGACTGTGTTGTCGGGCTCATATTTTGGTTCCGACACCCGACACAAGTCCTATATATGGTCTAAGCGATAGCTGCAAAATTTGGTTAAATTTGGACGTCATTTGACGTGTTTTGAGCTAGAAATCATAAACTTCATTCTTTATGGAATTTGGAAAGGAATCATGGGTTTTGAGACCCAAACTGATGATTCATGATGTTACTCAGGCGATTTGATCGCACGGATGAGTCCGTAGTATGTTTTGAGATTATATGTATGTTTGGTTTGGAGCCCCGAGGGCTCGGGTGAGTTTTGAGTATGTCCCGAGAGGTCTTAGACTTCAAAGTATCAGATGTTGAAGGTCCAGGTGTTGCAGGCCCCCAGCACGGTCGCGGTCATTTCCGCGCGGTCCGCACTGGAAGCAGCGCGGCCGCAGTGCATTTTGGCGTGGTCCGCGTGGCTAGGTTTAGAGGGCCAGTAAATTTTAGGTAGACCAGCGCGGCCGCGCACCAAATAAGTGCGGTTTGCGCTGGGAGATTCAGAGAGTTGGTCGTGGGTCCATTCGACCAGTGCGGTCGTGCACCAAATCAGTGCGTTCCGTGCTGGGTAAGTTCAAAAAGTCATTTTCGTCCCTTTCTCGGCACGGCCGCGATGCATTTTTGTACGGTCCGAGCCAGCCTTCGGTAAAGTATATAAAGTCGGGATTTTCAGTCATTTTTTACTTTTTCAAAATCCAAAACATAAGAGACGATTTTCCAAACGATTCTCTTTCTTCAAAACGATTGGTAAGTGATTTCTAACTTATTTTCTTCACTCCTTAACATCCTTAAACATAATTTCAACTTCAAAACTAAGATTTTAATGGAGAAATTTGGGAATTTAGGGTAGAGCATAGGGTTTCTAGAATTGGGGGTTTTAGACCTCAATTCGAGGTCCGATTCCAAAATAACTTATATATCTAAGTTCATGGGATAATGGATAATCGGGTTTTGGTCCGAACCTCAGGTTTTGACCACGTGGGTCCGGGGCATTTTAGGAATTTTTGGACAAACTTTGGGAAATTCATTTTCATGCATTCAAATTGATTCAAGTAGCAATTGTTAATACATTCAAGTAATTTTTGACTTGATTTGAGTGGTTTGGTGGTGAATTCGAGGGGTAAAGCTATTCTAAAGGACTGAGTTGAGTTTGGAGCATTCGAGGTAAGTGTTTGATCTAACTTTAGCTTGAGGGAATATGATTAGAGTGTTATTATTTGCTAACTGCTAAATGTGGAGTACGGTGTATAGGCATGGTGACGAGTATCTATACACCGGTGTCTAGCATGACCGTGGGTCCTTGTTTGTCCTTATTATGATATTGTTATGTCTCTTCCATGTTAATTGATGAAATCTGTGCAATGTGAGGAGTATGACGACTAATTATGAATTGTAAATTCTTTGGAGCATTGGCTCGAACGATAAAAAGACTATTGAGTAAGAGATGACAGAAATAGAAAGAGATATGATTAATCCTTTGCCGGGATGGTTTGAGTATATTGATTATCTCCCTTGCCGGGATCTGAAAGTTATTGTTGTTGTTCCCTTGCCGGGACATTTCATATTATTTGTTTATCCCCTCGCCCCGTTTGGTTGTGATTATTGTTTGGGTGAGGAAGAATGATATTGCACGANGAAAGAACGAAGGGTGATGCCGTGCACTATATTTGATTGCTTTTGGTGATAATGAGGGTAAAAGCACAAAGGTTGATGCTGTGCAACTATTGATTTCCTACTCTCATTAATTATTGTTATTGCCCTGTTTCATACTTAAATTATTGAATTTATATCTGGAATGTAATTCCCCATAGTATGCTTCCCTCCCTCTTAACTGTTTAATTCTGTATTCTTTCTTTTTTGTCGCATATAAATATATTGAACTGCACAGGTTGATTTGGTAGTCCTGTCTAGCCTCGTCACTACTTCCTCAGGGTTAGGCCAGGCACTTACCAGCACATGGGGTCGGTTGTGCTGATGCTACACTTCTGTGCTCTTTTGCACAGATGATGGTACCAGAGCAGCTTTTGGACCACAACAGTAGTATACTGATCGGGATCTGTCTTCAGTCCACAAACTTTCGAGGCAGCCTAGCCGACGTCCGCAGGCCGGAGTTCCTTCCTATTTTATTCAGTCTATTATCACTTGTATCGAATCAAACAGTATCGTACTTTGTTCATACTTTGTATGTAGTATTCTATAGACGTTCGTGAGTTAGTGACTCTAGTCTTGGGTAGAGGTTGAAGTGGTATTTCCGTATTTTGTTCTAGTTTAATTATATCTAAGACTTTCGCTTTATTTATAAAATGCTTAGTTGTTGTTAATATTGTCGATGCTTGCTAAAAGAGGTAATTGTTAATTGGCTTGCCTAGCTCCTATCAGTAGGCGCCGTCATGACTCCTGAGGGTGGGAAATCCGGGTCGTGACAGGCACGTGGGCTCGAGGGCATTTTGGTCATTTCACTAAGTGGAGTTGGGAATTTGTATAATTTGAATTTTTAACAAGTATTCGAGCATGTTCTCATTAGTTTGTCGTTAATTGGCTAGTTTTGGTGCATTGTGCGTCTGTTCAAGACTTCGGAAGAATGTTGATTGCCGGTTATGAGTCTTCGGAGCGAGGTGAGTCTCATTTCTAACCTTGTAAGAGGGAATTGTCTCCATAGGTGAAATAATTGATTATGTGCTCCTATATGTGGGGGCTACGTATGCATGAGGTGACGAGAGTCCGTGCATAGCTACTATTATCCTATTGTCCGAGTAGTTAGGACCCATGAGCATGTTATACTGGGATTATTTATGAACCTATTGATAGCTTGATTGTTTAAATCACCTTTGCTTAGTAAATGAATTTAAAAAGAGATTAAACATCATTTTTCCTAAACTGTTAAAAAGAGAAATTGTCTTATTTGGATAAATAGTCCCGATAGATTCTTAATTGGCTACTTGAGCATGTATTTTATGTGTACCTGCATCACATGCATGATTCGCGAGCAGGGTATGTATTTATTGATGGAACGGGCCAAACACCTCGGCAGATTAAATAGATGCATCTATTGGTTCGGGCCATTTGATCCTCGGCAGTGCACAATTTACATTCATATTGGATCGGGCCGTCGCCTCAGTGTGATTTGCGCATGTTATTTGTCGCTTCAGAATTTTAAATGTGGATTTGGCCCTTCGTGGCTTAATATAAATTGATAAGATAAAAAAGAATAAACTTTGGAAGCCCTTACTTAATTGTTGAAGGTGTTTACCTGTTTTCTGGCTTCGCGAATTTGAACTACTATATAAATCCATGATTTTTCCTCGCATTTCTAGAATATTATTAATTGACCTCTACTTCTTCGAGATTAGGCGGGATACTAATTGAGTACACGTTGATTACGTACTCATACTAAACTTCTGTGCATTTTTGTTGCACATGTATATATACCTCTAGCAGTCTACTAGGCGTAGCAGCGCGAACGACTCTGGGACTAGGTGAGCTGCATTGATCGAGGCGACCGCAGCTAGTGTAGTTCCTTTCAGCATTTTTATTATTTATTCCCTGTCCACTGTATTTCGGACAAATGTTGTATTTTATTTACCTTATCAGTAGTTGCTCGTGCATTTGTGACACCAGGTTCTGGGATGGTTTTCGAAAGATTTGTACTAATCATTTATTATTTAATTTGAATTGAAGTAGAGATTGTTTTAATTATGAAAAATGGAAGGAAAAATCCTAGATTTTCAAAGGTATTAAAGGAGAATTTAATTGATGATTTAGTTGGCTTGCCTGACAGAAGTGTCCGGCGCCACCACGACCCTTAGCGGATTTTGGGTCGTGACAGCTTTGTGAGCACGTGATTTTTGTCCTATATATGAATTATTTCCAAAAAATTCAAACAAAACAATTTCTTTATTATTTTACAATTTTTGTGAATATTTGTGTTATTTTCTGGTAATTGTTGCATTTTATCTGTGCATTTTAGTTCATATAAAAAATACAAAAATACATTTGAATTTAGGATCTAATTTCATGTTTTAGGATTAATTAGGGGTTAATTTGTTTTAGAATAAAATATGAAGAAAATAACAAAAATAGTTTATTTTTGCATTTTTAATTGTTTAATTGTGAATTCGTCACGAAATAGATTTTAAACAATTTTAGGAATTAATTAGTTTCATTTTGGAAATCAATTAGGTCTCTATTTTAAAATTTTCATTTTAAATAAAATCAGAAAAATATAAATACAAAATGAAATACAAAAAAAAAAAAAAAAATTAAAAAAAGAGTGGCCTTAATTGGAGACCCAGATTGGGCCATGTGAATTAAATCCCACCCAGGCCCAAACCAGCACACTCGGACCAACCCCAAACCCAAAACCCGGCCTGCCCCGCCCCCCTTAGGACAAAACAACGTCGTTTCACGTCGTCGAATCTGAGCCATTCATCACTTATCATCCAACGGTCCAGGTTCATTCAAGGGGTTTACATAAAAATGTAATAACCCCTTTACAAAATTAAAGACCATTCCTCTCCCTCCTCGTACCTCTCTGTTACGCCGCCGTCGCCACCGCCGGAGAAATCGCCACCTTCTCCGATGACTCTCAAAATAACACCCCTATACCACTTCAAGGTCCTCGTCACAAATCTCCCATTACCTTCTTTCGAATCCCACCAGAAGTTGTTGAATGTTGAAAATTATTGTCGCGCCCACAGTGGCGACATCACCCAAATCGGTTCAAGTTCACACCAAGGAACCTCCTCCATCTCCCCATCACTAGTCTGCAAATAATCTTCTTCAAAACACGACCAAGTCCTTTGAATTTCAAATCCAAAATCGTTCAAAAAACCCTAAGTCATCCCACTGATTTCAAGTGAACGTACCGGAGTCTAGTTGCTTCCTTCGCGATGAATTCAATGTCGTTGGCCTCAAAGTTCATTGAAGGCAGTCGAGTTTGAATGGATAATTTTGCTAGTGAGTTTTTCTTCTTCTGTTTTTGTTTTTCGTTGCTCTTAATTGGTTAGGTCTGCTGGCCTATTTGTTTAATGGATGTTCTTGTTTTCATTTAATCTTCTTTTCTTTAGCTTCAGCTTCATCAAGTCGAATTTAGGATAGTGTAACTAATTTTATGTTTGGCTGAATTTTTAACTCTGTTATTTGTTCGTCCTAGTGTGTTTCCCCTCGTGCGATTAGTATGCTCGTTATAGTTGATTGACGCCATCATATTTTAGACTTTTTCTTAACTTTTCATATGTTGTTAGTTATATTAGTGTAATTTAATGTTGATTCTTGATTATTAATTCTGTTTAAAGTTAATTGGATAATAGTAAAATAGGATTGTATAAGCTGAAATTCACCCTTAGGGCTTAGGGAAGTGTTTGGGTATTAGCTATGATAGATTAGTAATTTCAAGGGTAGTCAGGGGTGTTTGGACATTTAACAGAAGAAAGAATGCTGTAGATCCCATTAGAATAGTTTAGATTCTTCTAGAATAGGACTTTAGTGTAGATTTCAGCCAACTTAGGATACTAGTTTGGGAAACAAGTCAAAAAACGAGGGATTAATCTGAAATAAACTGGGGACTGAATTTGAAATCTGAAAATCTGACTTGCACCTCATCTTTGACTATAAAAGGGCATTCCCTTGCTTTAACACACAAGTTTTGAGAGCCCAAAAGTTCCCCCCAAAAAGCATTCTCTCAACTCTTCAGATCTGAAATAGATTATTCAACATTCAAAAGCCAAAAACAATAGGAATATAGAAAAATCCAAAAAAATATACTGTTTGATTGCTTCTCTCTAGTTCATCTTTGAATTCTAGTGTGAGTTCAACTGTTAGCTCACTTCAAAAACCAAAAAAAAAAAAAAGAAAACAGTTCTAATCCTTTTTACTTCTGTTTGATATTTGGAGTTTGATAGGATTTGGAGTCAATTTGAATTGAATTTGTTTAGTCGAGTTAACTGGCGTGTCACTCACTGGCTATTTGTGTTTGATTCCTGGATTTAATTGCCTGTTGATTGGGTTTAGTCAAGTTGACTCGAATGCTTATGGATGCTGTGTTTTCAAAATTCGATTCTGGAATGATTTGATGCTGAATATTGAGTTGTGAACTCAGCTTCGATTTGCTGTTGTGACATCCATTACTGCTGATCACCTTTCTCTTATTGTTTATATCCCAGGTACAAGTTTTGAATCCCTGAATGTATGTTTGATTCAAGAGATGAAATGGAAATGGCTTTAGCTTGGCTTTCTGATTGATACTACTGTCCATTGTTATTTCCTTGTTCACACTCGTTCATAGCCGAGTTTAATTAGAATTTGAGTAGAGTAGTTGAGTGTTGTAAAGCTCTGATTATATAGAACTGCTCCAATTATTGTTAAAACTGAAAACTGGACTGTAATGGTTGGGATGGCATAATTAAGACTGAAAATTAGACTGTGTAATAGATATGGGTTACAACTTATGTTACCATGCGCATTAGCATTTAGTGTTTGATTTCCTTAATTAAAATCAGCCTGTTGGACTGTTAAATTAGTCTGTACTATGACGTGTTAGTTCTCGTATTAATTGTTGATTCAGGTAGCATTTCATCAACTGATAGGGAAAGGATTGTTTCTGAGTGTTTGTGTTAAGATCAGTTTAATTAGTAACCTCTCAATGTGCTGGCAATGGTTCATTAATTTGGACGCATGAATATGTAATCCAAAACAATAATATGTGCATGAAATGAATCTCAAATGATTGAAATTTAATTGATTTAAGTAGGTGCATATTCAGCTCCTTTTGTCAAGAAAGTGGAGCTCATTCACGAGAGCGAGGTGAAGTTAGGCAGACAATTTAGCAATTCGTTGGATTGCCCTTTGGTGATTCGATCCCTCCATAGCTCCCACACGGACTGGCCAGTTTTGGACTTGGTTTAATCTCAGGCCCAGTTTGGGATTATTGGGGTTTTCGCCAGGACGTGTGGTTTGGGCTCTTTGGGCCAAGATTGAAATAACAACTTATTCGTTAGTTTTTTTTTTAAAATGACAAGTTTGGATTTTGAGTTAGGTAGCAGGTTCAAATTAAAGGGTTCTTCCTTTTGTTTGGGCCCGGACTTGAATTTGAAGCCCGAACTTTAATATTAATTAATTAGGACCTTTTCTTTTCTTTTAGAGACAAAAAAAAAATAGAAAATTGTAGTTGTTTTAGGATTGCCTTTTTAAAAATAAAATGAGACGAGCCTCGCCCAATAAAATACAAAATTGCGGGGCCCTCAATAATTGGTTATTAAAATACTTATAAATTCGGGACGAGCCGTTTAGCTAATTTCACGGCCTTCCCAAAAACTAATAACGCGTTAGACCCTTTAGACGCGATTTTAATAAAATTACATTCCTAAACTCGGGTGTGCATTTCATGCGACCCAAATCAAATCCCAAAACGTTAAATAGAGTGTGCTTAGGATTGCGGGTGCATTTCATGTGACGCGATCCGAAAGCACGCTTTAAACGACGTTCAACCTTCCTTTAAAAATACATATTGAATAAAAGAGGTTAAAAAGTAAAAAATTTGCACATAGATTCTTCATGTAATAAAATCAGATAAATAAGCTAAATGCGACAGTTGAGCGACCGTACTAGAACCACGGAACCCGGGAATGCCTAACACCTTCTCCCGGGTTAACAGAATTCCTTACTCGAATTTCTGGTTCGCGAACTATTAACAGAGTCATATCTTTCCTCGGTTCGGGGTTAAATCGGTGAGTTGGGACACCATTAATCTCCCAAGTGGTGACTCTGAAATTTAATAATTAAATCCCGTTCCAATTATCCTTTAATTGGAAAAACTCCTTTACGCCCTTGCGGGTGTAGCGAAAAAGGAGGTGTGACAGCTCTGGCGACTCTGCTGGGGACAAAGACCCAGAACTTTTGTTCAGGTTCAGAATTCGAGTTCAGTTAAATTGTTCTATTTGGCTTTATCTGATTTTCCTACATGTTTCATGCCTTTTGTGCTAATTGTTTTACCGCTTTGATATTTGTTGAATTGTATATAAACTGTTACGAATCCCTTCCTCTTTTTGAGTCTTCTACATCATGGATAAGGGTGCACTTCATGTAGCTTCTCTTCTGTTTAGAGTCTTTTTCCCAATTTAGAACGAGGTTTGGATAAGTTGCAAAGCCGGCGGAGCTTCTGTATCCCCGGTACGCTGCCTCCCCCTGGCTCGAGTTGTCCGCTCGGGTAAGCCAGGTATAGACCAATAAATCTAGGGATTAAACCTAGAAGAACAATAAACTCATGTCGGATCCCTAGTAGGATGTTTGTTTGCATCATGTGCATTTGACTTAGGGGACTCAACACAGGGGTTGGGTCCGTCTAGGACAGGTGACCTGAATTGAAATGACCATCCTGATGCATCTTATGTGTTACTTGCGCATCTGTTTGCTAGGCTTCGCATGTTGACTGGCTTGTATACAATGGGTGAAAATTGTGAAAATAGCAGTGTTAGGACTAAGTGAGGGTAATCATTTGTTTGAAAAGAAAAACCAATACCCAACTAGTGCCGAAATGCTGTCGGATTTTCGAAAAATGAAAAAGAGAAAAAGGAAATTTGAAATTAGAAAGAAAGATGGTTGTTCAAAATAGCTTTGATTTTGGCCAATCGGCCCGAACTATGCTGGTTTGATTCTCACCGGATGTGAGATACGTAGGCAACCCTCATCGGGTCCAACCACCCCTTTTGCAAAAATAGCTAAAAATACCAAAATTTTAATTTTTACCCAATAAGTCGGGTGACACCATTCTTGTTGAACAATAAGCCGAATGTCCCCAAGAGGGCGCCAGAAGGCTGTTTTTTGCAAGAATAGCCACTCTGAGTCATTTTAAAATAGTTTGCGAGCACAACCTTGAATTCTCCCTTTCGGAAGCGCTGAAAGTCCGTATTTGCAAAACTGGGTCTTTGTTTTCTTAAAATAAATACTTTCGAAGGATATCCAATTTTCATTTTTTAAGTCAAAATAAGTCATTACATGACAAGTTTTCGTTAAATAGCCACAGTTGATATTGAAGCCTTCTCAGTCTTGCGCAGGCCTGCGGCGATGCCGAGTGATGCCCCGTGGACCCCAGGATTTGAAGCTTTAATGTACTCCTAGATTAGTCGAGTCTGTATTTTGTTTTTGAGGTTGTTTTGTACTTTCCTTTTGAAATAAAATAGAAAAACACATAGTCTAGTAGTTTTTGTAATCGCAGTTATTATTAATGAAAATTTGAAAATTCCCAAAAATTGTTTCTTTATTTCTTGCATTTAATTTTGCACTTATTTGCAAGAACTACGCTCGGTCTGTGATTCATGCGGGGTCATGATACGTAGGCAATCCACGTAGGATTCGACCATAACCAAAAGAAAAGAAAAAAAAAGAAAAAGAGGGAAAATCACAAAAAGGCAAAAAGAAAAAAGAAAAGAGCGGGAAAACAATAAAGGAAGAAAATAGGAACAAGAGAAGACAAAGGCAATAGCGAAAAGAAGAAAAAAAAAAACAAAAACAAAGGAAGAGAAAGTTTACAATTGGAAATAAGAAAAAGCCGGGATGACGCATGCGACCAATCAAAAGCTGTTACCAATATGTTAAATGCCCTAATGCTAACGTGGTGGTTTCATTTTGTCATGTCATTCCAGAAAGGTGGTTGGTTTGTGGTTTTAAAGTGGTAACTCTTCATTACAACACAAGGACAAAAGGCAATGGCAAACAATAATAAAACTGAGTTGGCTAATACCGTTATCCGACAGCAGTTGGATGAACGGGATGATGGGTTGGTTGAATAGGTGCGGATGTGTATCAAGCCTGGATGACTGGGAAGGCACCACCCCCGCCACCGCCAGTTTTTCCTGTCATATCCACTACCCCCAACAATGAATACCCACTCAAAGCTTGTGATGCCCAATGCTACTCCTCAAATGTAGCCCACAAGGTTCTTGATTCATACAGGAAGAACCCTCGGGAAGAGCTTCATGCTGGAATTGAAAAGGTTACAGGAAAAGTGGGGCGAGATGAAGTATCCATGAAGATGAAAGGCGTAGAACAATCCTTAAAGAATATGCAAGGAATGGGAGACCATGGTAACATGTCTCGCAAAGAACTGTCTGCGTCCCCTGACGTTCGCCTGCCCGCGGGGTTTAAAGCGCCAAAATTTAACTTGTATGATCGGTGTGGAGATCCAGTAGCCCACCTGAAGGTCTATTGCAATGAAATGGGAAGTGTTGGGGGAGAAAGATGAATTGTTGATGGCATACTTCAGTAAACGCTTGGCTGGGGCAGCTTTAGAATGGCATAATCGTCACGATGTCGGCAAGTGGCCTACATTGGGTGACATGGCTCAAGATTTTGTGCGACATTTTTAGTACAATAAAGAAATCGTCCCAAATTGCTCCTCCCTATCTCAAACGGAAAAGAAACCCAAGGAAAGTCTTAAGGATTTTTGTCTCAGATGGAATGAACAGGTTGCTCGGGATAGTCATGCCATTGATAGAAAAGGTGTTGCTGAGCCCCGCCAACGACATGGTCCGGTAGTCGTTCTTGCTAAACACGTTCAACCTCAATTAGGTCATTGCCTCCGCCGAGGACACGGTCCGGTGGTCGTTCTTGCTAAACGCTTTCAGCCACAATGCCGACCCCGTGAACATCTCCAAACTCCACATAATCCACCTCAGCATTGTCCTCCGAACAGTGTTCGACTATCTGTCCAACCACTAAGCCACGCCAAAGGGCGAGCATGAGCACCGAAGCGTCCCTACCAGCCTCCATAAAATTTCCAAGTACCCTATAACCCACATTCAAGCCAAGGGTGTAGAAGGGAAACAAGGTTGAAAAATAATTTTACACCAATAGGAGGAACCTATGCAGGTTTGTTTGAGAGATTAAAGCATGATAACCTGATCGCACCTATCCCTCCGAATCATGTGGACAGGCGTGCAAGAAGCTTTGACCCTTTTAAACAGTGTGAATACCATTCCAATGCCCAGGGGCACGATATTGAAAACTATCGGGATTTGAAAAGAGAGATAGAAAGAATGATTCAAGAAGGGATGATTGTGGTCTAGGACAGTGCCACCCAGAATATTGCACAGAATCCTTTACTTGCACGTTGTGTGGGGAAGATCCATGGTGACAGGGAGTATGAGAATCCTCTAGGAAACTTGTAGAATGAAGTCAATGATATTGAAATTGGCGGATGTCCCAGCAATCTTGATGTGCAATACAGTGGCTAAGATGTCGTGCTTGGCAACTAGGAAGACGCTCCATTTCTTGATCAACCAGAGTGGAGTTTTGGTGGTTTATTTTGGTGTCATTTATGTTATCCGGGTTATTTCAGGATTGTAATCCGGACATTGTCTTGTGACTCAAACCCTTCTATCTTTTCACTTTGCTTTGTTTAGTCATAATAGCTTGTTTAGTGCCATCTAGGTTTGTAACTCTAGTCTAGTTTGCTTGTTTTGTTGTTTAAACCCTTCCACCGCCAGTCTAATGCAATTCTCTATTTCCCGCCATTTCTAGTCATTTTTTTTGGTTCCTTTCTCCTTTTACAATTCTTTTCATGCTGGTTCTAGCGACATGACATACACGCATAATTCTCATCCTTGTTTTTAAAAGTCAGTTTAGTAATGAAGAACTGAAACAATGTTGAAGATGTAAGGACATTCGAGGGAAATAAGTAAAGACATTTTGAGATCACTTCGAACCCAAATCAAGTGAAACTAGGAGCAGATAGAACATAAAGAAATACTGTTGAAATGCATCATGCCGCATCGGTTTGAAGCCAAGGAAAGTTCGCCCCAAGTCTACAGGGACCGTTCGTGGTACCGAGGTTGTTGTCCAATGGTGCTAGGTAATTGACAAATACAGAAGGCAAATATGTGACTCAATCAAAAGGTGTTATGTGTGTTTTCCTCAGCCTGTTTAACTACGTAGTTTGTACTTGGTATGTTTTGAAGATTGGAATGATGAAGGAATTTTATTCTGCTATCCAAACACTTTATCCTTTATTACCCATTTGAGCCTCGATTATTTTCTTGCATACCCCTCTTTCGGAATCAATAATAAGACTCGCAAGCTCGAATGTGGAAGTGAGCGGAGAAACAAGAGAAAAATAGTGAAAGGAAAGTGAAAGAAAAGAAGAGAAAAGAAAAAAAAAGAAGACGAAAAGGAAAAAAAAGAAAAGAAAAAAAGAAAAGAAAAAGGAAAGAAAAAGAAATAAAAGAAAAGAAAAGAGAAAAGAAAGAAATGAAAAGAAGAAAGAAAGGAAAGTGGAAGAAAGAAAGATCGCAACAATAAAGTAATTTCTATGACCTGAACTACGTTTGACTTGATCCCGAAAGGGTACGTAGGCAGACTCTCTCTGAGGTTTAGTCACACCAAAATAAAAGTCCAAAAGTCCCCAAGGAAGAAATTGGGGTAGAAATTGTGGTTGTGGAAGAGATTTGATTCCGAAAGTTATAATTTTGAACCCACATCGAATTGTTGTTGAGCCTTTGATACCCTTTCTTTATAACCCCGTCCAAAAGCCTGCATTACGGTCCAAAGAAAGACCTTTCGATCAGTCTTCGAGAGATGCCAAGTCAAGCTAGTAGAGGTGATTCACGTTAAGGGCAACACGCCGGTCCAAACAAAGGAATTGAAGAATGAGAGTCTTGTTGAGGAGAACCCTCATGGGTAACCCAAGGCGATGAAAGCTAAGAGAAACAAAAATGAGAGAGTCTTATTGGTGAAAACCTTCGCGGGTACCATAAGGCGATAGCGAGTTGAGACAAAGACTAAAATGAGAGAGGCTTGATGGTGAAAACCCTTTGGGCACTACAAGTCGAAAAGGTACAACAAGAGTATTGAAGCCCAGTTTCATGGTGAAAAGGTACACCAAGAGCCAAACATCAGATTTGCTAAACAGAGTAGGCTGTGGGTGCATGTCAAGGTCATTAGAGTCGATATCCACATCCGATAAGTTTCTACTTTGTAGTTTTTTTGTTAGGAATCATCTCTTTCATTGTACTCATACTACATTCCTTTTGTCCTGTTTACTTCCTCTTCCTGAGTCTGTTTGGTCATAACAAGTGAGAAATGACTTCAAAATCTACCACCAAGCTTTCCAATTGCACAAAACGGATCTGGCCAACGCATCAAAGTGGCATAAGTCAAAGAAGAACAACAAGCTCACTGAGTTGGTAACAATCAACAGGCTTTGGGATCCTTGTGAAATGCAAAGGCTTGGTATATATCAATTCATGAACATTGCAACAGATGAAGGATTAGGGTGAACATATCAAAGGTTTTTCCTGTGATAGGATTGAGAAAGGGTGGTAAACCAGTGACGAACAAATCTTCCAAGCAAAAATCAAAGTTATCATGGCAGATGCGGGAGCTGTAGATCTCAAGGATTGGACCAAAGGCTTCATTCAAGAAATAGCAACATACATCTTGAGTGGGTGGCAATTTATGTGCTTTGGGATTCGTGTGAAATACAAAGGTTGGGTAGATGTCAGTTCATACAATGCAACAGATGGAGGGCATTAGGTGAAAGAATCAAAAGTATTTTCGGTTAAACACGAAAGGTTTGGTACATATCAATTCATGAATAATGAAACAAGATGGAGGGTGTTTGGTGAACGGATAAGAGATATTATCTGCGTCAAGGGTAACAAAGAAAGTGGTTAGTCAATAAACAAGCAAGGTCTTCGAGTGGGAATCAGTTATCATGGCAAATGAAGGAACAATAGATCTCGAGGCCAAGGCAGTGATTAAAATCAGGAAAGAACAACATGCGCGCTAAGGTGGTAGCAATCAATATGCTTGGGAATCCATGTGAAACACAAAGGTTGGGGAGGCGCCAGTTCATCCAATGCAACAAATAGAAGATATTGGGTCCGAACGGAGAAAAGGTATTTTATGTGATGGGGACGATAGAGAAAGGGGTTATCCCATAAACAAGCAAGGTCTTCGAGTGGAAATCAGTCATCATGGGAAGCGAAGGAGCAATCTCCCTCAAAGTTCAAGGCCACAAACCAACCAACACATTTTAAACTGACAAGATTTTTCTTTGATTGAAACAGGGGCAGAAATTTTGTTTGCTTCAAAGAAACCCTCCGTAAGGAAAGGCAGCACCAAACAGGTATGACCAGAAGTTGTCAGGACCCTCCTGGAAAATGGGATTTAGTTTAAATTTCAAAACAATCATGAATAACATAATTTAGCATAAATGTACCCCAAAGAATACGAGCTGGTCTCAAGGTTTGTATGTTTAAGATAGGATTCAATTTAGGAGTTTTCAGGACCCTCCTGGATAATGGGATGTAGTTTTAAAGTTTGTTTAGATAACGAGATGTGGTGGAAGTCGTACTTGCAATAGAAATAGCTTAGGTTAAAACCGCCTTCTAACTAGAAGTTGTCAGGACCCTCCTGGATAATGTGAAGTAGTTTATGACCTTTTAGAGAACAAATGTAGTGGGAGTAATGCTTTTAGAAGGTATAACTTAGGTTCGTAATTGTTAGGAGTTGTCAGGGCCTCCCTGGATAATAGGACTTAGCTTTCAAATTCTTATAATAGTTGGTAGAATAATTCAGTTTAACACTCACCCATGTGCCCAGCCACCAAACTGGGGAAGAAAATGTTCTTTGTCTGTCTATTTTGTTGCAATCAGGAGCCCACCTGGAAAACAAGGGAATACTTTTCAAGTTTCAGCAGTCAGGCGCCCACCTGGAGAACAAGGGAATACTTTTCAACTTCAGCAATCAGGCACCCACCTATAGAACAAGGGAAGTACAATTCAATTTTAGCTTTTAATCTTAATATTTGATAACATGGTGTGCCCAGCCACCAAACTGGGGCAGGAAATTTTCTTTGTTTGTTTATTTTGTTGCAAACAGGTGCCCACCTGGAGAACGAGGGAATACTTTTCAAGTTTAGTAGTCAGGTGCCCACTTGGAGAACAAGAGAATACTTTTCAATTTCAGCAATCAGGAGCCCACCTGGAGAACAAGGGAATACATTTCAAAGTTCCAGCAGTCAGGCACCCACCTGGAGAACAAGGGAAATATAATGCACATTTTACCTTTCAAGTTTTAATATTTGGTAACATAACACGCCCAGTCATCAAACTAGGGCAGAAAATTTTCTTTGTTTTGTCTATTTTGTTGCAATTAGGTGCCCACCTGGAGAACAAGGGAATACTTTTAAAGTTCAGCAATCAGGAGCCCACCTAGAGAATAAGGGAATACATTTTAAAGTTCCAGCAGTCAGGCACCTACCTGGAGAACAAGGGAAGTATAATGCACATTTTACCTTCCAAGTTTTAATATTTGGTAACCTAACGCGCCCAGTCATCAAACTGGGGCAGAAAATTTTCTTTGTTTCATCTGTTTTGTTGCAATCAGGAGCCCGCCTGGAGAACAAGGGAATACTTTTCAAATTCAGCAATCAGAAGCCCACCTAGAGAACAAGGGAATACATTTCAAAAGTTCCAGCAATCAGGCACCCACCTGGAGAACAAGGGAATGCATTTCAGCAATCAGTAGCCCACCTGGAGAACAAGGGAATACGTTTCAAGTTCAGCAATCAGGCACCCACATGGAGAACAAGGGAAGTACAATTCAAGTTGTAGCTTTTAATTTTAAAATTTGATAGCATGATGTGCCCAGTTACCAAACTGGGGCAAAATATTTCTTTGTTTGTCGATTTTGTTGCAGTCAGGAGCCCACCTGGAGAATAAGGGAATACTTTTCAAGCGTTGCAGTCAGGAGCCCACCTGGAGAACAAGGAAATACTTTTCAAGCATCCGCAATCAGGAGCCCTCCTGGAGAATAGAGGCATATATTTCAAATTTCAGCAGTCAAGCATCACGGAGGAATGAAAAAACATCGCCAATCATAATGCAAGGCAACAACACAAGAAGTCCAGTGAAAAACACGAGTTCAAGGCCGCACAAGAGCAAGTTTGAAGACATAGGTAGGACCTTTTTGTAATTTGTAGATCATAGCGTAGGATAGCTTCTTTTATTTTGGCACGGTGTAATAAGGAGGTCAGTGAGCAGTAGCAGTAGCAACAGCAGTAAAATCACAACTCATGGTAGTCCCAGCTAACAAACCTTCCCGAACTACACTGACCTGATTCCTGTTTAGCCCAGGATATGTAGGCAACCTTTGAAGCAGGGTGCGGTCAACTCTTTCAAAAAATGCATCACACAGAATATTCGAACGGGCAAAAATCGCTCGTTTTCGCTCACTTATCTTTGCACGAAAACTCTTCGTGTTTCCGGGCAAAGAGGGGCAGTTGCGAGCACGTGATTTTTGCCCTATATATGAATTATTTCCAAAAAATTCAAACAAAATAATTTCTTTATTATTTTACAATTTTTATGAATTTTTGTATTATTTTCTGGTAATTGTTGCATTTTATCTGTGCATTTTAGTTCATATGAAAAATACAAAAATACATTTGCATTTAGGTTTTAATATCATGTTTTAGGATTAATTAGGGGTTAATTTGTTATAGAATAAAATATGAAGAAAATAACAATAATAGTTCATTTTTGCATTTTTAATTGTTTAATTGTGAATTCGTCACGAAATAGATTTTAAACAATTTTAGGAATTAATTAGTTTCATTTTGGAAATAAATTAGGTCTCTATTTTAAATTTTGCATTTTAAATAAAATCAGAAAAATATAAATACAAAAAAAAAAAGAAATAAGAAAAAGAATTAGAAAAAGAGTGGCCTTAATTGGAGACACAGATTGGGCCATGCGAACTAAAACCCACCCAGGCCCAAACCAGCACACTCGGACCAACCCCAAGCCCAAAACCCGGCCTGTCCCCCACCCCCGGACAAAACGACATCGTTTCACGTCGTCGAATCTGAGCCATTCATCACTTATCATCCAACGGTCCAGGTTCGTTCAAAGGGTTTACATAAAAATATAATAACCCCTTTACAAAATTAGAGACCATTCCTGTACCTCCCCGTACCTCTCTGTTACGCCGTCGCCGCCAGAGAAATTGCCACCTTCTCCGATGACTCTCAAAATAACACCCCTATACCACTTCAGGGTCCTCGTCACAAATCTCCCATTACCTTCTTTCGAATCCCACCAGATGTCGTCGAATAATGGAAATTATTATCGTCGGCTCCGCTGCCCACGGTGGCGACATCACCCAAATCGGTTCAAGTTCACACCAGGGAACCTCCTCCATCTCCCCATCACTAGTCTGCAAATAATCTTCTTCAAAACACAACCAAGTCCTTCGAATTTCAAATCCAAAATCGTTCAAAAAACCCTAAGTCATCCCACTGATTTCAGGTGAACGTACCAGAGTCTCGTTGCTTCCTTCGCGAGGAATTCAATGTCGTTGGCCTCGAAGTACATTGAAGGCAGTCGAGTTTGAATGGATAATTTTGCTAGTGAGTTTTTCTTCTTCAGTTTTTGTTTTTCGTTGCTCTTGTTTGGTTAGGTCTGCTGGCCTATTTGTTTAATGGATGTTCTTGTTTTCATTTAATCTTCTTTTCTTTAACTTCAGCTTCATCAAGTCAAAATTAGGATTGTGTAACTAAGTTCATGTTTGGCTGAATTTTTAACTCTGTTATTTGTTCGTCCTAATGTGTCTCTCCTCTTGCGATCAGTATGCTCGTTATAGTTGATTGACGCCATCATATTTTAGACTTTTTCTTAACTTTTCATATGTTGTTAGCTATATTAGTGTAATTTAATGTTGATTCTTGATTATTAATTCTGTTTAAAGCTAATTGGATAATAGTAAAATAGGATTGTATAAGCTGAAATTCACCCTTAGGGCTTAGGGAAGTGTTTGGGTATTAGCTATGATAGATTAGTAATTTCATGGGTAGTTAGGGGTGTTTGGACATTTAATAGTAGAAAGAATGCTGTAGATCCCATTAGAATAGTTTAGATTCTTCTAGAATAGGACTTTAGTGTAGATTTCAGCCAACTTAGGATACTAGTTTGGGAAACAAGTCAAAAAACGAGGGATTAATCTGAAATAAACTGGGGACTGAATTTGAAATCTGAAAATCTGACTTGCACCTCATCTTTGCCTATAAAAGGGCATTCCCTTGCCTTAACACACAAGTTTTGAGAGCCCAAAAGTTCCCCCCCCCCCAAAAAGCATTCTCTCAACTCTTCAGATCTGAAATAGATTATTCAACATTCAAAAGCCAAAAACAACAGGAATATAGAAAAATCCAAAAAAAATACTGTTTGATTGCTTCTCTCTAGTTCATCTTTGAATTCTAGTGTGAGTTCAACTGTTAGCTCACTTCAAAAACCAAAAAAAAAAGAAAACAATTCGAATCCCTTTTACTTCTATTTTATATTTGGAGTTTGATAGGATTTGGAGTCAATTTGAATTGAATTTGTTTAGTCGAGTTAACTGGCGTGTCACTCACTGGCTATTTGTGTTTGATTCCTGGATTTAATTGCCTGTTGATTGGGTTTAGTCAAGTTGACTCGATTGCTTATGGATGCTGTGTTTTCAAAATTCGATTCTGGAATGATTTGATGCTGAATATTGAGCTGTGAACTCAGCTTCGATTTGCTGTTGTGACATCCATTACTGCTGATCACCTTTCTCTTGTTGTTTATATCCCAGGTACAAGTTCTGAATCCCTGAATGTATGTTTGATTCAAGAGATGAAATGGAAATGGCTTTAGCTTGGCTTTCTGATTGATACTACTGTCCATTGTTACTTCCTTGTTCACACTCGTTCATAGCCGAGTTTAATTAGAATTTGAGTAGAGTAGTTGAGTGTTGCAAAGCTCTGATTATATAGAACTTCTCCAATTATTGTTAAAACTGAAAACTAGACTGTAATGGTTGGGATGGCATAATTAAGACAGAAAATTAGACTCTGTAGTAGATATGGGTTACAACTTATGTTACCACGCGCATTAGCATTTAGTGTTCGATTTCCTTAATTAAAATCAGCCTGTTGGACTGTTAAATTAGTCTGTACTGTGACGTGTTAGTTCTCGTATTAATTGTTAATTCAGGTAGCATTTCATCAACTGATAGAGAAAGGATTGTTTCTGAGTGTTTGTGTTAAGATCAGTTTAATTAGTAACCTCTCAAAGTGCTGGAAATGGTTCATTAGTTTGGACGCGTGAATATGTAATCCAAAATAATAATATGTGCATGAAATGAATCTCAAATGATTGAAATTTAATTGATTTAAGTAGATGCATATTCAGCTCCTTTTGTCAAGAAAGTGGAGCTCATTCACGAGGGTGAGGTGAAGTTAGGCAGACGATTTAGCAATTCGTTGGATTGCCCTTTGGGGATTCAATCCCTCCATAGCTCCCACACGGACTAGCTAGTTTTGGACTTGGTTTAATCTCAGGCCCAGTTTGGGATTATTAGGGTTTCCGCCAGGACGTGTGGTTTGGGCTCTTTGGGCCAAGATTGAAATAACAACTGATTCGTTAGTTTTTTTTTTTCAAATGACAAGTTTGGGTTTTGAGTTAGGTAGCGGGTTCAAATTAAAGGGTTCTTCCTTTTGTTTGGGCCCGAACTTGAATTTGAAGCGCGAACTTTAATATTAATTAATTAGGACCTTTTCTTTTCTTTTAGAGACAAAACAAAAATAGAAAATCGTAGTTGCTTTTAGGCTTTCCTTTTTAAAAATAAAATGAAAAACCACGGAACCAGGGGAATGCCTAACACCTTCTCCCGCGGAACCACGGGAATCGTAGTTGCTTTTAGGCTTTTAGGCTAGAACCACGGAACCCGGGAATGTCTAACACCTTCTCCCGGGTTAACAGAATTCCTTACTCGGATTTCTGGTTCACGGACTATTAACAGAGTCATATCTTTCTTCGGTTCGGGATTAAATCGGTGACTTGGGACACCATTAATCTCCCAAGTGGCGACTCTGAACTTTAATAATTAAATCCCATTCTAATTGTCCTTTAATTGGAAAAACTCCTTTACGCCCTTGCGGGTGTAGCGAAAAAGGAGGTGTGACAAGCTTAACCTTGAAAATTCTAGGTAAGGGTTCTAATTAATCCTATAGGGAAGGTTGTTAAAGCACCATATATGATCCGTTAATTACGGTTAACCGGCCAAACTTAGGTTAATTTGTTAGAAAAAATAAAGTGTTTGAGGCGTGATAAAATAATTCACTTTGAAAGTGATCACGCCCAAGTATATCCTCTAAATAGGATTCTGCGGACGTTGCAAATAAAACCCGAGTATTACGCCCAGGGTCGAATCCACAGACAGTCAACCTATCAACTGCTACCTTTAGAACCACTCAATTCTTTAGAACCAGCTCCAAAAAGACTTTTGAATCACTGTTGAGGTTTCTTTATGAACTAAAATTGTAGAAAAATAACAATCTATAACTAAATAACTAAGGTTGTAGACAAATATGAGAAACAAGCTAAGGTAATGACTTTCC
>MU725962.1:158956-184182 GCA_026770625.1 Nicotiana glauca
TAGTGGTTGTGGATAGTGTGTATTGGTACCGTTAGCGGCTATTGGGATTGGAGGCCCGAGTGGGTCCTTCTTTGTTGGTATGTTAGATCTTGTATATGATGCTGAGCTGTAGACTGGTTGTCGCAATGTGAGTGGTTCTATACTATTGTGCTATGGGCTATGTCGGAAAATGCCATCGGCTACGTGGCGAGGTACATCGGATTATGTTGTAGCAGAGTGGTTGGTATTCCAAGATCAGCGGACGGCTGGGAAGGATTGCGTTCCTTAATTGGGCCTTTGTGGCGAATGTCAGTATAGAAGTTTTTACCATTGATTCAGTTCCGGTATTGAGGGACTCTTTTGCAAATGCATTTTTTGTGGCCGGGCATGTCGCCGGGCAAGATTGTGGATTTCGATATTGATTTGGTGTCGGGCACCGTATCCTACGGATCTGGCTAGAGTTATAAAAGAGGAAGGAGCAGCTTCAGGCTTCTTGGCAATGAGTTTGTTGGTAAAGTGATTGGCTACGTATTCAGATTGAGATGGCTTGGTTGGACCTGAGATGTATTGTTGAGGGATAGGTTTACTCTCTCGTTATTGAGCTTGTTAGTGATTTGGGGAGATCTATGAGATGCTTTTTCGGTGCTGTGAGGCGTTATGATTTTCGGACTATGGGCACATATAGTGCGGTGCTATCGAGATTCATAGTGGAATTTGAGAGGAAAACCTCAGTTGTGCTTGAGTTTGTAGCTTATAACGCCATATGTAGATATTGTTAGGCACTCAGTATTTTGTTGTAATGAGTAAATTTGGCTCGATGTGCATCTCCCTATGTGAGATATATGTATGGATCAGGTGGCACGCCGCCATGGGTCGGTTATCTGGATCGGGTTGCACGCCGCAACAGTGTGATGTTGAAATAGTTTTCCATATGTTATTTGGTATGTCTTGCCTCCTGGTTTTTGAAGAAAGTCCGTATTGGATGTTGCTCAGCGAATGGTGCATCGGTTATGTCCTTTAAGGATTTAAGGGTGTATATTACTTGCTTCATCGTGGGTGTGATGGATTGCTTGATTTCAGACACCAATCCGTGCGTTACTGTCTATTTTGAGCATAACGACTTGAGGTACTTCATGTGTGACAGTGTTTGGATAAGATCGTGCATTGTAGCGAGGCTACGTGGAGATTAGACCCTTAGGGTTAGATACAAGTGTTCTATTTCTATGATGTGGGACGGGGTCCTAGCCTTGTGTTGTGATGGTACTGAGGAATATGAGTTTCTGCTCTTTTGTTTGAGTAATTTGTCATGATTTGAGTATGTTCAGACCGCCCATCATTGGTGCGCGGATTATGCAAGTTGTGGCTTAGGCCTGTGATGAGATGTCATATCACCAGAGTGGTGCATTGAATTCGAGGTGATCGTTGGAGTCATTAATAAATGCAAACAGATGTGATTTCAGCTGATTAGAGGGTCCATATCGAGGTTTGGCCCGGAAATCCGTTGTGGTATTAGTCAACAAGGAAGTGGCTTGATGTATGGGTAACCTGAGGAATGGTTACGGTTTATCGCGTGTGTTATTTATCGTTGGCATTGTATGAAAGTGATGGAATATGACTTTAGCTAATAAGAGGTTCTGATTTTGAGTATGAATTCGGAATGTGCAATGTGGTTCTACGGTTTATGGCCTAGATTGACTGTGAAATTTCAGCGGAGTTGTATTATCAGATCTATGTAAGATAGGGTGACGTGGGATCACCCCGGGTATATACTTGGTAAGGTCATTCAGCTATTGGTTGGCTTCTAGGACAACTCTGGGCACACTCGAGGACGAGCGTTTGTTTAAGTTGGGGAGGATGTGACGACCGGACCCGTTGTCACGTGAGTTACCGCCCCGTTTTCACCATATTATGTTGTCCTATGCTTCTATATGTTTCATTACATGTGTTTGGTGGATTTGAAGCAATTCGGATAGAGTTTGGTTGGAAATGAGATAATTAGTCTCCTTAAGAGAAGGTTAGTTTGGAAAAGTCAACCGGATGTTGACTTATGAGTTAGAGGGCTCGGAATGGATTTTCGATGATTCGACTAGTTTCGGGTGATGATTTGTGTCGTAGGAGTGCGATCGGAATTGATTTTGGAGGCTCGGTGTAGAATTAGGCTTGAATTGGCGAAGTTGGAATTTTGGTGAATTCCGGTTGATAGGTGAGATTTTGATCCAAGGATCGGAATGGAATTCCAAGAGTTCCAGTAGCTTCGTTAGGTGGTTTTGGATATGTCTGCAAATTTTCAGGTCATTCGGACATCGTTTGGTTGGATTTTTGATCGAATATGCAATTCGAAAGTTTTTAAGAAATTTAGGCTTTGATTTGATCATAATTGAGGATTTTGATGTTAACGTTAGCTTTTTGATGATTCGAGCAAGTTTGAATGAAGTATTAGATCATATATATGCTTTTGGTTGAGGTCCCGAGGGCCTCGGGGTGAATTCGGATGATTAAACGGAAGTTGGAAGCTTGGTGTTGCAGCAGATCCTTAAGCCTTCTGTTGAAAAGGAGCCGCTTAAGCTGTTCCGCAGATGCGGTGGGAGAGCCGCAGAAGCGGCCAAGGGGAGCCCAGGAGGATTCCGCAAAAGCGGAAGTCTGGTCGCGTTAGCGGGTCCGCAAAAGCGGAGAAATCACCGCAGAAGCGGAAGATGGGGAACCGCAGAAGCGGATGCCTGATCGCATAAGCGATTTCTGGGGAGTTTAATGAGAACCGCATAAGCAGTCGAATGGCCGCAGAAGCGGTCCCGCGTAAGTGGTATCGGGACCGCAGAAGCGAAAAATGCTGAGGGTTTAATGAACCAGTGTTCGCGAATTTCAGAAATAAGAAAACGATTTGGACTTCGAACGAGAGGCGATTTTGGGAGATTTTGAAGAGGATTCGAAGGGATATCATCAGGTATGAATATTTCGACTCGGAATATGTTATTATGGTGTAAAAATATTGATTTAATCACTGAAATTCAAGGATTTAAGGGTTAAAAATAGTGGCTAGGGCTTGAAACCTAAGAAAGTGTAAACTTGAAATTTGAGGGGTCAACCGAACTCCAATTTTTGTAAATTTGATATGTGTAGACTCGTGGCGAGACGAGGAATCCAGTGATGTAAATTTTGGAACTTTTCTAGAAGTGGGCCCGGGGTTCGGGTTTTGCCAACTTCGTATTTTTGGGTGTTTTTCGAGTTCTTTCAATTGGGTTATGTTCCATTAGCCTATTGTAATGTATTCGTTGGGGTTTTGACTAGATTTGACGCGCGAGGAGGCGGATTCGAGAGGAAAAGGCATGGCGGACTAGTTTTTTTGGCCGGCTTGAGGTGAGTAATAAATGTAGATGATGACCTGAGGGTTTGAAACCCTGGTATATCACACTGTGACACTATATTGAGGCGAGACACGTACTCTACGGTGAGTGCTAGGTCGATTGTGATTGGGGACTATGGCTTAGTCCGCCCGAGTGATGTTGTACTATGTTGTTGGCTATAAATTAGCTGGTAAACCTCCTACTTGGATGGTTATGGATATATTTGGGCTGCGTGCCGGTTATTTGGATCCCGTAGGGATTATTATCACTGTTTCCATGATATATAGCATGTTTTCATGATATCAGTCCTGAGCTAAACATTGTCTCGAAATGGCTAGTAAAATTCTAAGGTTTTGAACACCTAATTATAATTACTGTTAATCGGAACTAAGAATGGTAAGTTTGACTGTGCCCGTGTGGCTTGCATGCATATAGCTGGACTGATAGTGGATCGGGCTGCACGCCGCAACGTATGTTACTATGATATTGCGCTTGGGCAGTAGGAGCCCATCCGGAGTCTGTACACACCCCCAGTGAGCGCGGGTATCCATGGATCGGGCTACGCGTCGTAGCGGTCATATGCATTGCATTGCATTCATACATCTATACCTGCCTGTGATATCTGTCATTAATTGTTGTTATTACACTGTTAAATGTGTAGGAGTATTGGTTATACCTTTGCATTTTTGTATCTCGGGATTTCTTACTTTCAGTCATTATATATGTCTATTACCCCTGAGTTGGAAGTACTCACTTTACTCCCTGCACCATGTGTGCAGATCCAGGTATCCCGGGAGTTTAGCTGAGCTTTTGCTGATTTCAGAGTTTGTCCGGAGTTGTCAAGGTAGCTGCCTGACGTCCGCAGGACCCGACTCCTCCCTTATCTCTTTTATTATCTTCCACAGTTTTGAGACATTGTATTATTTGGAGTCTTGTCACACTGTATTGTTAGAGGCTCTAGACTCATGACCTCTCAGGTCCTTGGGAGTTTATATTCTGTGTTATAGTGATATTCAGCATAATCTTTTAGTTTCATTATTATTAATGATATTCAAATAACTATTTTTGAGCTTCATGCTCGGGTTGAGAGTGCAAATGGTCGGGCTTGCCTACCAATTGTGTTGGGCGCCATCACGACCGGAATTGGGATCGTAACATTTTTATCTCTAACATTTGAAATTAAGAGTGTGGGATTTTGAATGGTAAAATAGTCGTTCATCATTTAATGAGGGAGATTTGAGCAGAATTTGTTTCAGCTTTGTCTGAGACTTTGAGCAGATTTGTTTGAAAGAGTTTTGGCATTTTTCTTTTAATTAAATTAACAAGGTCAAAAAGTGAGAGGAAAACTTTATGGAAAAGAGGAGAGGAAAGAGAGAAGGTGGGATAGGGATTGAAAATGATGGAAAGGGAAGGAGACGTTTGTTTTTTTGGTGAAAGAAGGCATATTTTGAATTTTATTCAAAAGGGGGAGAAGAGGACAAAGGTAGGTATTAAATAGAATTTGATAATATTAAATAGATGTTGATAAAAAGTCAAAATAATAAAAGCAATAACAATATTAGTTACGATATTACTATTAATAGAACTAAACATGGTAATAATAATAATAATTGTTTAGGTGTTTTTGAAATTAAAAAAATTAGAAACAAAGTAAATTAAAACTTTTCTCTTTACTTCTTCCACTAACTCTAATATACATGAGTTATTTCCTAGAAATTTACCAACCACTTTTGACAATTGTGTCCAACTTTTTAAAAGTAGATAATGACAATCATTTGAATATTTTATCTTTGTTTGTTATTAGTTAGCTAAGATGGTAGAAAAGTAGTATTACTAATCTAGATAATATATCATCATTGATGTATACGGACTGAAAAATAACCATAGCTAGCTACTACTAAAGCTTGGGGGAGGAAGATGTTCTCAATAGTTAACGCACTAGCTATTAACGTAGTAATAATACTTGACCTCATGATGCAATTCGTGTTTCTTTTTTTTTTTTTAAACTATATTCTGATTTATGGACAGTCGTCATATGATCTAGGGGAAGAATGAAAAGAATTATTTAATCATTTCATGATAAAACAATAATACTACTAAAAATATTGGCCCTAGTCGTAGTAACAATAGTAACACTAATACTAATATCGAATTAATATTAATACTAATAACAATAGTACTTAGCTGTAGTCATAATGTATTAATACTAGTACTAATTCCAATGATAGTAGTAGTGGTGGTAGTAGTAGTAATACTAATAATACTAGTAATAGTGATATTAGGTAAATAATAATAATAATTAGGTCTAGTTAGTGAAAAAAATGGTAAAATAACTATTCTTACATTAGTAGTAATATTAGAAGCTCAAGTAAACAATTTAGAAGAAAAGAGAGACAAAATTGGATGTCAACAGTTTCCCCTCTTTGACCGGAGACGATGAAAGAGTTTTCGGGCAAAGAATATTGACTTAGTAGCCAATATTGTCCCGACCATCATGTTTGGAATGAGACAAAGGGGACGTAAAAAAAAATAATTGCGGCCGAACTCCGGTTTCGAGTTGCCTACATATCTCGGGTTTCATGAGAATCAGGCCATATGTAGTTCAAGACTTATGGTACTCTGAAGTAGGACTCAATTATTGATGCAAATCTTAAAATGCTGTCCCATTGTTGAATTATAGAGACACTGGGTATCATGATTGACAGAAAGATATTTGAAAAAAGGATTTGGTTAGGAATCTTGAGAGTTGAGTCGAGCGGAGTTCGAAGTAGATCCTTGACCTTTGTTGGAGAGGTTGGTATTCCTCCCCAACAAACTGCCCCAGTTCACTGCTAAGATATAATTTCACGTTGCGTATATTTCCTGCAAAGCTTAACAATGCTAAAAAAATATGTTAGTAAATAAGATGCAATATGCCATAGAAGTAATCTTATGAAAATAATATTTAGGCTCAATTGATAAGAAATGCGAATTTAATGGGCAAACTTATAAAAATAAAATTTTATGGTGATATATTTCATGATCACAATGCTATATGAAAATAAATGCGTTTGGCAATGATTTATGAAAGATATGTTTTGGCAATGTTTATGCAAATAGGACCACTTGGGTCAAAATAAATTAAATGTCCTTTTGAGTAAGGATTAACTTCAACATCCTATTTGAGGGCGGATGGACCCAATATATCCTATTTGAGGACTGATAGACCCGATATATCCTATTTGAGGGCGGATGGACCCAGTATATCCTATTTGAGGGCGGATGGACCCGATATTTCCTATTTGAGGGAGGATAGACCCGATATATCCTATTTGAGGGCGGATAGACCCGATATATCCTATTGGAGGGCGGATAGACCCGATATATCCTATTTGAGGGTGGATGGACCCGATATATCCTGTTTGAGGGCGAATGGACCCGATATATCCTATTTGAGGGTGGATAGACCCGATATATCCTATTTGAGGGAGGATAGTCCTGATATATCCTATTTGAGGGCGGATAGACCCGACATGTGGTGCTTGATTTGCAATTACAAAGATTGATATGATGTGGTGCAAAGAGCTTAATACGGTACATAAAGCTTGATCCAGTGCTAGGGTTAAAATAACGATATTTAGGGTGCGATGCAAAAAGCTTGGTGCAGTAGTGAATATCCATGGTGTAGAGAGCTTGATGCAATGCGTTTATAGAAGCGAATATTCAGGGAGCGATGCCAAAAATTTGGAATCTGCATTCTAAAGTTTATTATTGGTAAATTCCTGCAGTCAAAAGGAGACTCACCTCGCTCCGTAGACTCAAAATCGACATTCTACATTCTTCCGAGGACTCCAATTGATGCACCACGCCCCAAGACTAGCAAATGGTTACACAAATACATTAATATATGCTCCATTATTCATTACAAACTAATTTATAGCAGCTCCTAACCCCGATTGAAAAGTTGACCAAAATGCCCTCGGGCCCACGTGCCCGAAATCAAAAACTTTTCAAAGATAAAGTTTACCCATAACCTTAGGAACTCAAATATACTATTTCCTCTTAATTCCATACTCAAATCGTGGCTAAAATCCAAGATTATAATTTTCTAGGCTTTCCACCAAAATCCCAATTTTTATACTAATTTTCATGCCTAAAACCATGTATAAACCTTTTATTTAACTCAAAGCTAACATAAATTACTTACCTCATGACAAGTGACGAAAATGGCATCCCCAAGCTGCTCCCCATCGACTCCAATGTAAGAAAAATGGGGTTGAAATGAACTCAACCCCGAACATAAAACATCCTCACTGCCCCAGCTGCTTCTGCGGTATTTTGTCCGCTTCTGCGACTTTCAGTCGCTTCTGCGGCTTGGGCTAAAGGGGAACGGACCGCTTTTGCGGTCTGGGGCCGCTTAATCGGAACCGCTTCTGTGATCCCTGGGCCGCTTCTGCGATGCCTGGGCTGCTCTACACCAGCCGCTTCTGCGGCTTCTCCTTCGCTTCTACGGGGCCGCTTCTGCGGTCCTAAATCCGTAGAAGCGGAAATACCAGAAGCAGCAGCCCCCAGCCTTCTCAAAAATCAAATTTTGATCCGATAACCACCCGGAACTCACTCGAGGCCCCCGGGACCCCAACCAATCATACCAACCAGTCCCA
The DNA here is from genome assembly GCA_026770625.1 of Nicotiana glauca. Lineage (NCBI taxonomy): Eukaryota > Viridiplantae > Streptophyta > Magnoliopsida > Solanales > Solanaceae > Nicotiana > Nicotiana glauca. Next base: position 166,917 of record MU725962.1, read on the forward strand.
AAACACATTACGGACTTGCTTGAGGCCTCAAATCACATCAAACAACGCTAAAATCATCAATCGACCTCGAATCCAAACTTTATGAACTTGAACTTTCCAACTTATATTTCCGATGTTTAAACCTATCAAATCACGTCCGATTGACTTCAAAGTTTTCACACAAGTCACATTTGACATTGCGGACCCACTCCAACTTTCGGAATTGGATTCCGACCCCGATATCAAAAAGTCAACCTCCAGTCAAACTTCCCAAAAACCTTCAAATTTCTATCTTTAGCCAAATGGCTTCAAAATGACCTACGGACCTCTAAATTCACTTCCGATCGCGCTCCCAACTCCAGAATAACCATACAGAGCTACTCCCAGTCTCGAAATCCCAAATGGACATCGATAACGCTGAAATGCACTCCAAGCCAAACTTAAGAAATTCCTTCTAAAATGCTAACTTCGACAATAAGCGCCAAAATGCTCCCGGGTTATCCAAAACCCGAACCGGGCATACGCCCAAGTCCAATATAATTATACGAACTTGCTGGAACCTTTAGATTCCTATTCCGAGGTCGTTTACTCAAAAATCCAATCCTAGTTCATTCTTTCAACTTTAAGTTTCTCAAATGAGAATTTTCATTTCAATTTAACTCCGATCTTCCTGAATTTAAATTCCGACCATGCGAACAAGTCACAATACCTGAAATGAAGCTGCTGATGGCCTCAGACTGCTGAACGACGCGCTAGGGATCAAAACGACCGATCGGGTCATTACATTCTCTCCCACTTAAACATACGTTCGTCCTCGAACGTGCTGAGAACTATACCGAAGTAGCCTGAAATCACTGCCCAGCACCTCGTGCACCTTCCCGCGCTATCACAACTCAGTTGAGCACATTAGCTCGATAAATTCCAAAGATATTCTCTTTTACTCAAGCAATTAAGCCTTAGAGCCCAATTCCAACATCCGGAATTCTATGCCAGACCTGTTTCCAACATACGATCACTGTATCAATCACTATGCGATGTACTCAAACATTACTGCATAACTCTGATGAATTCACACTTTGTATCACTTTACTCATAGGACCACAATAACATTTCTGTTTGAATTAATAGAAATTCCACGAATCCGATACTCCCATTGCATCTCATGACCTACATAGGTCTTACTCTAACTATTATAATACTGCCATGACGGATGAGATGCCAAAATTCATAATCAACTGCCGAGTGAACCAATCATCGAGTCTATACTTCTGACAAGAAATATTACCACATTCTAAACCAAATAATGATCTTCGCTCCTTAATATACTTGATATAATCAGATTGCACTGATCCTAAATCCCACAATCTCATCTTACCCAGTACGAACCGCTCAGGCAATAAGCCACTCCGAATGCGATCACAAGTCTCATATGATGCCACAATGTGCCAATAGGCCACTAATCCGAACACAACACCACCGGAAACCAAACTCTGGAAGGAATTACCTAACCCTCGCACCAATACAGAATTTTCTTAGAAGATAGGAAGCGAAACACATAAAAATAGCATACAGAAAAACCAGACTCGACATCACACTGTTGGGGCGAACAACCCGATCCAAATAACATACCCATGGCGGCGTGCCACCCGATCCACACATAAATCTCAGATAAGGAGATTGCACTTCGAGCTAAATCTGCTCATTACAATAAAAATATCGAATTTCGACCGCAAGCACGCTAAGTGCATAATACCATTCCTGAGAAAACACATGGCGCTATAGGCTACAAAACTCAAGCACAACTGAGGTGCGATACAATATCTAAATCTCAAGAGCTATCCTGCTCACATAACATCATCGCAACGCGGAACCTCAACACATAAGAATTTACTAAGCCGTCTCACAACTCATACAGCGCAATACATCGTTACCTGGAATAGCTGATGACAAAATAACACCTCGACTGTTCCTCCATAGAGAACGCTCGCTGAAATGAACACAACTAGCCTGATATAAAGCCCTGCTCACAAATAAATCAATCCACCGATCTCAAGCCGATTTCTGATTGCATCAACTTGGCCAATAAACTTTCAAAGGTCCATAGTAACCCCCCTTTCCTTATAACACATAAAAACAACCATCATGACCGGAGCAACCTCCTCAGTTCATAACCCAATAAGCAAAGTGCCCTCCAGGCATAAGTTCTCAAATCAATGATATTACCACAATCCTCATACTTGATTTAAATATTTTAGCCAATCAAGTGACTACATGTCACACTTATACAATCTTCTCGTGGGACACGCCCCCACAATCTTCCGAAACAAATAACTGGTCCGCACATCCAAACCATCGGACGCACTAATGCTGAGAAGCGATCCAGAATCCTTAACCAGGATGCAAAGCCTCTTTCACAACACATCGCTCCCAAGGGATGCTAATGACAATACTAATTTACTTTAACCATTTACCCTTTCCTTGATCATCCGAGCCCGTGACATCCTTGTCAACACTGAACTGCAACTTTGATCCTCACTCCGAATTTCCATGCTACTCACTGCACCCAACGTGCCAATATACGATAGAACACGATTTTCCTCATAAATCCAAAATCATTAATATTTTAACACTTCATCATATAAGAACTTTGCACTTAACTTACTTCAGGAGAATCATAGTAACACACAGGCAAATCCACATAACCGTAGAATATGCAAATCTGCAAGTAGTGATCTAAGCCACCTTAGTCCTTCCGGAATCCTCTTCCACTTAACAAGCCATAACAGAAGAATGCCCCTGATAAGTCATCAATCACGGCAGTCGACAGACCTCACACGTACCGCCACAGATCATACACATAACTTGATCACGCGGACCAAACTGATCATTGGCCCCAACATGCTAATTCAACTATGGCTAATCAATTTACCTTCTTCCAATTCATCCTTGCTTGCTTTAGAAATAAGACTAACTCCATTCAACACATAACATACTCTATTTACACTCGCCCCGAGTGACCTTGAATCACGAGACCAGGCTGTCTCAATTCCCGCAAACTATTTCATATCACCCAAATGCTACACCACAAGTCAAAATATCATAGAACATTACGGGCACCTTCTCATAAGTTGTTACAGAGCCTGATTCTTAACTGTACTCATAGGCTCAAAATCATTGAGCACCACACCTACCTTCTGAATCCACTAGGACCATTATTGAGAGCCACCCGCTCTAACTTGGTCCCGAACATAACTCACTCCATAGATCTTATAACACATGAATACTCTCTCGGCGAGGCACCTGGCAAAAATCACTTTCTCTGAAACTTATATCCATACAAGGCATAAATCCTGAACCTTTTTCCAAGTCCGGACATGAGCCAAGAAGGCTAACCATAGCACATCCTTAATAATTCCTCCGCTCAATTTACTACTTATGGTCTTTTCTCGTAGTTGAGTTAATATATCAATATGCTAATAACTAGAAATCATGCAAGTAGTTAATCATACAACCCAATCATAAGCGGTGGGACTCTCCCACTTAGCTTAAAGCCATCATTTCACCATTCTCGAGTTCGCCCGACCTTTTTACCTCTTATTGGAATAATCTCGTGCCATAAGTTATCAAAATTTCTCGGAATCTCTCTGTAAATCCCCATCTTTCATATTCTGAATCATCAACAACATTTGTACGACCGATCCCTTTGTTGAACAACCAACATAATTCTTTGCAGAAGCTTCGCCAACCACGCGACTGCTAACCTGCTCACGAGAATTAACCCACCTAGGGGAATCACCTCCCGATATCTTCCCACGCCGCTGCACGGGGTACATTCATTACGACACCAATAGCCCATCTTGAGTCCAAGCTCACCTTCCAGTTGCACAAGTCCATTCGCCCCTCACGGACATCAATTAAATATGCGGCAACATCCTTCCAAATTTAGGGTTGTGCTGCACCCTCCTCCATTTCAAGCAACTCCTTTCTACCATATCAATCTTCTGCCGTATAATAGCCCATACTTCACATCATACCCGCAGGCTTCAATCACCAATCATTAAAATCCCCAATTCAATCCAAACTTGCTTTAAGGCGCGTAGTCATCCTACTACCAAGCCCATATGCAACCCTCGCCACTCTCCTACATTGGCGGAACCCATCTCTTTATTTAGCCACTCGACCTTGCCCCTCATACTTGGCCTTCTAGAAGTTTTAAACACCACCTGACACTTCCCATATTTCCTTCCTCATACTTTGCTGCTCAATTGTTGTCTTAAATTAAATCTATCTTCATGGCATTTGAATCCACCATTGCTGCTAACTTTAAACCTTTCCAAAGGTCATCTTTATCGAGCCGTCAATATTAGAAATTTTGATTCGATCTTAAACCACCACATCATGCGATATCTGACAGTTGTACCTCTAATATTATTTCACAATATCCTGCCATAAAGCCGAATTGTAGCATATTATAACATCGACAACCTTAGTACGTCCAGTTAGGACAATAGCACCCCAATGTAGAGGAGAACTCCATCACGCTTGCAATTACCAAGCCTCATTACTTCCACCAGCTCACACCTGACCATCATTAGTTCGATTGACTTTCCCCCTGTCGGGAATAGAATACTGAATCCCTTGATTACACACTGAGTAAACCTCCCTTCAATTCATTCACTGCCCCGACACATGGGCAACATCCTACCATTACAACAACGTTGCGGAATAATCGCTCATAAGTATCACGACAACTTGCGCCTAGCCTCAAGGCTCTTAGAAATTCTGTTACTGAGCTGAAACACTATAATATCCCTCCATAATGCTACTATAATAGTCCAATCAACTATACCGGAAAAATCATCCCGCACCATATTTGTAGTGGCATTTCAATTCTTCAACTTTCGATTTATAGCAAGCGCTCGCGTAAGATTAAGTGGGAAGAAATCAAAGGCATAAGCCTCAAAGTAATCGAACCGCACGAAAAGGGAATCAAGAAGAGAAGTACTCCTAACAGTCCTGCAGCCTCCCGAGGATAAGTACAGACATCTCCGTACCGATCTGCGAGACTCTACTAGACTTGCTCATGACTCATGAGATCAACGGGAACCTAGTGCTCTGATACCATTTTGTCACGACCAAAAATCCACTAAGGGTCGTGGTGGCGCCGGACACCTCTGTCAGGCCAGCCAACTAACTTATCAATTAATTCCTCTTTTAATACTTTTGAAAATCTAAGGTCTTTTCTTTCACTTTTATAAATAAAAGTTCACTACTAGAATTCAAATTTAAATAATAACGATTAGTACAAATCCGTTGTAAACAATCCCAGAAACCCGGTGTCACAAGTACATGAGCGACTACTGATAAGAGATAAATACAACATCTGCCCGGAATACAGTGGACGGGAAGTAAATACAGTACATTGGAAGGAACTACTCTAGCTGCGGTTGCCTCAAATGATACAGCTCACCTAGTCCCAGCGTCATCCATGCTGCTATGCCCAATAGGCTGCTAGAGGTATATATACCTGTGCAACAAAAATGCACAGAAGTGTAGTATGAGTACGTAATCAACGTGTACTCAGTGAGTGTCCCGCCTAATCCCGAAGGGGTAGAGACGAGATGGTCAACTTTGACACACTCTAATGGTCCAACGGTTATTTATTCTCAATATACATATCAAACAGTGGATTTATTTTCTAACATGATTTTTATCCAGATAGAGGAAACAAGTAAACATGTAATTCTTTCATAGGAAATTTTCCAAGATTTCTTTTCATTATTAACAAGATGATCTCGAGCCAGAGTGAGGCATGTAACGACTTAAATAAGTCCAGGCAGCAACACAAGCATGCGCAAATCATACCGGGGCGACAGCCCGATCCAACAGAAATAAATGTGCACTTGCTGAGGGTCGACGGTGCGCCTATAGATGCATCTATTAATCTGCCGAGGCATTCAGCCCGTTCCAAAATAATTACAACACAGACTGACAATCAGTCAAGAAGTCAACATGGAGATATTATCCAGGAAAGGCCAATTCTCTTTAATAATTTGAGAAAATGAAGCTTAAGCCTTTTTAGAAATCCATTTAATAATTTAATGTGATCTATTACCCCGCTCACGAATCATCCATGCGATGTGGTCAACATAAAATAAACAATCACCCTGCTCGCGAATCATCCATGCGACGCAGGTACACATAAGATACATGCTCAGATAGCCAATTAGAATTTTATCGAGGAATAATTATCCAAATAAGCCAATTCGCTGTTTAACAAATTCAGGAAATGATGTTTAATCTCTTTTTAAATTCGTTTACTAATCAAAGGTGGTTTAAACAATCCAAGCCATCGATGGGTTCATAATTAAGTCAAGTATAACATGCTGATGGGTCCTAACTACCCGGACAATAGCATAACAGTAGTTACGCACTGACTCTCGTCACCTCGTGCGTACGTAGCCCCCACAAATAGGAGCACATAACCAATTTAACTCACCTATGGGGTAAATTCCCCCTCACAAGATTAGAAAGGAGACTCACCTCGCTCCGAAGACTCAAAATCGACATTCTACATTATTCCGAGGACTCCAATTGATGCACCACACTCCAAGACTAGCCAATGGTTACGCAAATCCATTAATATATGCTCCAATATTCATTACAAACTAATTTATAGCAATTCCTAACCACGATTAAAAAGATGACCATAACGCCCTCGGGCCCACGTGCCTAGAATCCAAAACATTTCAAAGATAAAGTTTACCCATAACCTTAGGAATTCTAACATATTATTTTCTCTTAATTCCGTACTCAAATCGTGGCTAAAATCCAAGATTATAATTTTCTAGGCTTTCCACCAAAACCCCAATTTTTATACTAATTTTTATGCCTAAATCTATGTATAAACCTTGTATTTAACTCAAAGCTAGCATAAATTACTTACCTCATGACAAGTGATGAAAATGGCATCCCCAAGCTGCTCCCCATCGACTCTAATGGAAGAAAAATGGGGTTGAAATGAACTCAACCCCGAACTTAAAACATCCTCACTGCCCCAGCTGCTTCCGCTTCTGCGGCATTTTGTCTGCTTCTGCGATGTCGCTTCTGCAACTTTTAGCCGCTTCTGCGGCTTGGGCTAAAGGTAAGCAGACCGCATCTGCGGTCTGGGGGCCGCTTAAGCGGAACTGCTTCTGCGGTCCCTGGGCCACTTCTGCGATGCCTGGGCTGCTCCACGCCAGCCGCTTCTGCGGCTTCTCCTTCGCTTCTGCGGGGCCGCTTCTGCGGTCCCAAATACGCAGAAGCGGAAATACCAGAAGCAGCAGCCCCCAACCTTCTCAAAAATCAAATTTTGATCCGATAACCACCCGGAACTCACCCGAGACCCCCGGGACCCCACCAATCATACCAACCAGTCCCAAAACACATTACAGACTTTCTCAAGGCCTCAAATCACATCAAACAACGCTAAAATCATCAATCGACCTCCAATCCAAGCTTTATGAACTTGAACTTTCGAACTTCTATTTCCGATGTTTAAACCTATCAAATAAGGTCCGATTCACTTTAAATTTTACACACAAGTCAGATTTTGACATTGTGGACAAACTCCAACTTTTGGAATTGGATTCCGACCCTGATATCAAAAAGTCAACCTCCAGTCAAACTTCCCAAAAACCTTCAAATTTCTATCTTTAGCCAAATGGCTTCAAAATGACCTACGGACCTCCAAATTCACTTCCGATCGTGCTCCCAACTTCAGAATCACCATACAGAGCTACTCCCTGTCTTGAAATCCCAAACGAACATCGATAACGCTGAAATGCACTCCAAGCCAAACTTAAGAAATTCCTTCTAAAATGCTAACTTCGACAATAAGCGCCAAAATGCTCCCGGGTTATCCAAAACCCGAACCGGGCATACGCCCAAGTCCGATATCATTATACGAATATGTGAAACCTTCAGATCCCAATTCTGAGGTCGTTTACTCAAAAATCCAATCCTAGTTCATTCTTTCAACTTTAAGCTTCTCAAATGAGAATTTTCATTTAAATTTAACTCCGATCTTCCTGAATTTTAATTCCGACCATGCGAACAAGTCACAATACCTGAAATGAAGCTGCTCATGGCCTCAGACTGCTGAATGATGCGTTAAGGCTCAAAATGACCGGTCGGGTTGTTACAATATTATTAAAGATAAATGTGCATAAATGTTCAATTAAAGGTGGATAAGTAGAAATATTTAATTAAAGGCAAAATGTGCATAATTGTACTATTAAAGGCGGACGAGCCTAAGCACCCTATTAAAGGTGGACAAGCCTAAATATCATAAAGCGTGCTTAAAAATCCAATTAAAGGTGGATAAGCCTAAATATTTAATGCATAAATATCCTATTAAAGGCGGACAAGCCTAAAAATCCAATTGAAGGCAGATAAGCCGAAATTTCAATTAAATGCAAAATGTGCCTAAACGTCCTATTTAAGGCGGACGAGCCTAAATATCCAATTGAAGGTGGATAATCCTAAATATCATAATTAAAGGCAAAATGTGCCTAAACGTCCCATTAAAGGCGGACGAGCCTAAGTGTCATATTAAAGGCGGACAAACCTACATGCGATGCTTGATTCAAAATTACCAGATTGCTGCAGTGAAAAGAGCTTGGCATGGTTACTTCAAAGTAACATATATTGATGGTGCAATGTAGAGAGCTTGGTGCAATGATTTTGTAATAGCAAATGGTGCGATGCACAGTGCTTGATGAAATGCCTTTGTAGTTGTAACAACCCGACCGGTCGTTTTGATCTCTAGCGCATCGTTCAACGGTTTGAGGCCATGAGCAAATTCATTTCAGGTATATCGACTTGTGCGTATGGTCGGAATTGAAATTCAGGAAGATCGGAGTTAGATTTAAATGAAAATTCTCATTTCAGAAGCCTTAAGTTGGAGAAAATGGCTAAGATTGGAATTTTGAGTAAACAACCTCAGAGTCAAGATCTGAAGGTTCCAGCAGGTTCGTATGATGATTTCAGACTTAGGCGTATGCCCGGATTGAGTTTTGGATAACCCGGGAGTGTTTTGGCGCAAATTGTGGAAGTTAGCATTTTAGAAGAAATTTCATAAGTTTGGTTTGAAGTTCATTTCAGTGTTATCGATGCCTGTATGAGATTCCGAGACTGTGAGTAGTTTCGTATGGTGATTCTGGAGTTGGGGGCGCGATCGGAAGTGAATTCGGAGGCCCGTACGTCATTTTGAAGCCATTTGGCTAAAGATAGAAATTTGAAGGTTTTTGATAAGTTTGACCGGAAGTGGACTTTTTGATATCGGTGTTAGAATCTGATTCCAAAAATGGGAGTAGGTCCGTAATGTCAAATATGACTTGTGTGCAAAATTTGATGTCAATAGGCCGTGATTTGATATGTTTAAACACCGGAAGTAGAAGTTTAAAATTTTGAAGTTCATAAAGATTGAATTGGGGTGTAATTCATGTTTTTCGTGTTGTTTGACATGATTGGAGGCCCCGAGCAAGTCCGTAATGTGTTTTGGGACTGGTGGTATGATTGGTTGGGGTTCCGGAAGCCTCGGGTGGATTCCGGGTGGCTAACGGATCAAATCTGGAGTTCGAAGAGGGGCTGGAGCTGCTGCTTCTGGTATTTTCGCTTCTGCGGATTTTGGACTGCAGAAGCGGCCCCGCAGATGCAAAGAATTGAACCACAAAAGCAGTTAGGACCAAAATAGAGAGGGCCCCAGATGCGGTCGAGCAACCGCAGAAGTGGGACCGCACCTGCGGCCGAATATCCGCAGAAGCGGTTCCGTTTAAGCGAAAATTAGACCGCAGAAGCGTCCCAAAACCTCAAAAGCAATTTCCCCAGAAGCGGAAATGGCATCGCAGAAGCGAAAAGACCTGGGGGCAGAAGATTATTTTAAAGTCGGGGATTGGCCATTTCTCTTATATTTTCTTGGCTTGGGGGCGATTCTTGGATGATTCAAGAGGGGAATTCATTCATCAATGATAAGCTAAGGTAATCCCCCTATTATGAGTTAAATACATTGATTATGTATGGATTTTAGCATGTAAATGGGTAGAAAATTGAGAGTTCGAGGAAAACCTAGAAACTTATATTCTTGGAATTTGGCCACGATTGTGAGTATGGAATTAAGAGAAAATCATATATTTAAGTTCGTGAGTTCATGGGTAATCTTTATCTTTGAGAAATTTCGGATTCCGGGCACGTGGGCCCGAGGTCATTTTTGTCAACTTTTTGTTCAGGGGTTAGGAATTGTTACAAATTGGGTTTTAAAGTTTAATTGAGCATATATTAATTGATTTGTATAACCATTGGCGAGTTTTGGAGCAATGTGCATTGGTTCAAGCCTTCGGAAAAATGTAAAATGCCGGCTATGAGTCTTCGGAGCGAGATGAGTCTCCTTTCTAACCTTGTAAGAGGGAATTGTCCCCATAGGTGAAATAATTGATTATGTGCTCCTAATTGCGGGGGCTACGTACGCACGAGATGACGAGAGTCCGTGCGTAGCTACTATTACTGTCCGGGTAGTTAGGACCCAAAAGCATGTTATACTTGGATTATTTATGAACTCATTGATAGCTTTAATTGCTTATATCACCCTAAATTAGTAAATGAATTTAAAAAGGGATTAAACGTCATTTCTTTTTCCTGAATTGTTAAAAGAGAAATTGTTTTCTTTGGATAATTATTCCCTAATAAATTCTTAATTGGCTATTTGAGCATGTGTTTTATATGTACATGTGTCGCATGGATAATTCGTGAGCAGGGTGATTGTTTATTTTATGTGTACCTGCGTCGCATGGATGATTCACGAGCAGGGTAATTGTTAATTTTATGTTGACCGCGTCGCATGGATGGATTCGCGAGCGGGGTAATAGATGCATCTATGGTTCGGGCCGTTCGACCCTCGGCAGTGCACAATTTACATTTCTATTGGATCGGGTCGTTGCCTCGGTGTGAGTTGCGCATGTTATTTGTCGCTTGAGGATTTTTTTTAAAATGTGAAATTTTCCCTTCATGGTTTGATATAAATTGATAAAATAATAAAGAATAAACCTTGAAAGCCCTTGATTATTTGTTGAAGGTGTTTACCTGTTTTCCGGCTTCATGAATTAGAACTACTATATAAATCCATGATTTTCCTCACATTTCTAGAATATTGTTAATTAACCTCTAGTGAGTGTCGAACTTGGCCATCTCGTCTCTACTTCTTCGAGGTTAGGCGGGATACTCATTGAGTACACGTTGTTTACGTACTCATACTACACTTGTGTGCATTGTTGTTGCACAGGTATACGTAACTCTAGCAGCCTACTAGGCGTAGCAATGCGGATGATTGTGGGACTAGGTGAGATGCATTGTTCGAGGCGACCCGCAGCTAGTGTAGTTCCTTTCAGCATTTCTATATTTATTCCCTGTCCGCTGTATTTCGGACAGATGTTGTATTTTATTTTTCTTATAAATAAATACTCATGCACTTGTGACACCGGGTTCTGGGATGGTTTGCGAAAGATTTGTACTAATCACTTATTATTTAATTTGAATTGAAGAAGATATTGTTTTAATTATGAAAAAAACGGAAGGAAAAATCCTAAATTTTCAAAGGTATTAAATGAGAATTTAATTGATGATTTAGTTGGCTTGCCTGACAGAGGTGTCCGACTCCACCACGACCCTTAGTGGATTTTAGGTCGTGACAACATGGTATCAGAGTACTAGGTTACCGTCGGTCTCACGATTCATGAGCAAGGCTAGTAGAGTCTCGCGGATCGGTACGGAGGCGTATGTACTTATCCTCGGGAGGCTACATGGCTGTTAGGAGTACTTCCCTTCTTGATTTCCTTATCGTGCGGTTCAATTCCTTCGAGGCTTATGCCTTTGATTTCCTCCTCCTCAATCTTATGCCAACACTTGTTATAAATCGAAAGTTCAAGAATTGAAATGGCACTACAAATGTGGTGCGGGATGATTCTCCCGGTATAGTTGATTTGACTATTATGGTCGCCTTATGAAAGGATATTCTATTGTTTCAGCTCAGTAACAGAACTTCTATGAGCCTTGAGGCTAGGCACAGGTTGCCATAATGCTTATGATCGATTATTCCACAGTATTATTGTGATGGTAGGGTGTTTGCCCACGTGCCGAGGCAGTGAATGAATTGAAGGGAGGTTTACTCAGTGTGTAATCAAAGGGATTCAGTATTTTATTCCCAGCAGGGGAAAGACAATCAAACTAAGGATGGTCAGATGTGGACTGGTGGAAGTAATGAAACATGGTAATTTCAAGCGTGGTGGAGTTCTCCTCTATATGGGGGTGTTGTTGTCCTAATTGAACGCTTTAAGTCTGTCGGTGTTATGATCTGCTACAATTCACCTTGGGCCAAGATATTGTGAAATAGTATTGGAGATACAACTATCAGATATCGCAGGGTCCGGTAGTTCTGGATTGAATCAGTATTTCAATATGGTGGTTCGAGAAAGATAACCTTTAGAAAAGTTTGGAGTTAGTAGCAAATTGTGGATTCAAGTGCTATGAAGATAAATTTTATTAAGGCAACGACTGAGCAACAAAAGGTGAGAAGTACATATGGGAAGTGTCAGGCAGAATTTTAAACTTCTAAAAGGCCAGACTTAGGGAGCGTAGGCTGCGCAGTGAATTAAAGAAGTGAGATTGCCCAAAGTGGGAGAGCAGCGGAGCGACTTAGGGGCTTGGTAAGGGGAAAACTATGCACCTTCAGGGAGTCTGGAACGACTTGAGAATATTGGTTCTTGGTTATTGGCGTCTACGGATCTAATTTGAAGTAGGGATTCTTGTGCGGCCAGAAATCTAATATAACGGAAAGGAGCCGCTTATATGAAGAAAGATGTAGCATGAATTTGAAGTGGAAGGATGTTGTTGCCCATTTAATGGATGTCCGCGAGGGGTGAATGAACTTGTGCAGCTGGAGAGTGAGCTCGTACTCAGGATGGGATGTTGATATCGTATTGATTGTACCCCATGCAGCAGCATTGGGAGATGTCGGGGAGTGATTTATACATGTGGGGTATTCCTGTGAGCAGGTTAGCAGTCGCGTGGTTGGCGAGGCTTCTGCGAAGAGTTCTACTAGTTATGCAGCAAAGGGAATTGTTGTGTGAATGTTGTTAATGATTTAGAGTATAAAATTGGGTTTCTACGGTAAGATATCAAGAATCCTGGCAATTGATTGCGCAAGGTTATGTCAATAAGAGATTAAGGATCCTGGTGAAATCCAGAGTTTTGTAATAGTGGTTTCGAGCTACGTGGGAGAGTCCCACCATCTATGATTGGGTTGTATGGTTAACTACTTGCAAAGTTTCTGGTGATTAGCATATTGATGGGTTATTTCAGCTACGGGAAAGGAACATAAGTGGTAATTTGAGCAAATGAATTGTTAAAGGTGTGCTGTAGTTGGCCTTATTGGCCCATGTTTAGACTTGGGGAGTGATTCTATCGGGTCCTCCGTTGAGAATCATGGAGTTGATTATATTAGGGCCAAGTCGGAGCGGGCGGCTCTCAGCAATGGTCCTAGTGAATTCAAAGAGGTAAAGTGTGGTGCCTAATGGTTTCGAGCCTATAGGTATGGTCAAGAACCAAGATTGGTAGTAGCCTATGAGAAGAGGCGCATAATGTTCTATGATGTTTGTCTTGCGACGTAGCAATAGGGAGGTACGAAATGGTTCGTGGGATTTGAGGCAGCAGGGTCTCTTGGTTCAAGGTCACTTGGGATAAGTGCGGATGGAGTATGTTACGCGTTCAATGGAGTTGGTATTATTTTTAAGGCAATCAAGGGTAAATTGGAAGAAAATAGATTTGTTAGCTATAGTTGAATTGGCATATTGGGGCCATCGATCAGTTCATTCTACGTGATCAAGTTATGTGTATGATTGGTGGCGGTATGTGCAAGGATTGTCAGCCCCCGTAATTGATGTTATTCAGAATCATTCTTCTGTTATGGCTTATTAAGTGGAAGCGGATTCTGGAAGGGCTATGGTGGCTTGGACCACTACTCGCAGATTTGCATATTATACGGTTATGGGAATTTACATATGTATTGCTATGATTCCTTGAAGTGAGTTAAGTGCAAAGTTCTTATATGATGAAGTGTTGAAATAATAATGGTTTCGGAGTTATGATGAAAATCGTGTTCTACCGTATATTGGCACGTCGGGTGCAGTGAGTAACATTGAAATTCAAAGTGAGGATCAAGGTTGCAGTTTGGTGCTGGTAAGGATGTCACGGGCTCGGATGAGCAAGAAAAGGGTTGAATGATTAAAGTAAATTGGTGTTGTCTTCACCGTCATCTGAGATCGATGTTTTGTGAAAAAGGCTTTGCATCCTGGTTAAGGGTTCTTGATTGCTTTTCAGCGTTAGTGCGGCCGATGGTTTGGATGAGCGGACCCGTTATTTATTTCGGAAGATTGTGGGAGTGTGTCCCACGGGAATATTGTATAAGTTTGACATGTATTCACTTGATTAACTAAAGATTTAAACCAAGTATGATGATTGGGGTAATATCATTAATTTGAGAATTTAGGCCTGGAGGGCACTATGGTTATCGGGTTATGAACCGAGGAGGTTGTTCCGGTGGTGATGGTTGTTCTTATGTGTTATGAAGGAAAGGGAGTTACTATGGACCTTTGAGAGGTTATTATCCAAGTTGGTGCAACCAGAAATCGGCTTGAGATCTATGGATTGACTTATATGTGAACATGGCTTTATATCAGGCGAGTTGTGTTCATTTCAGTAACGCGCTCCTTAGGGAGTAGTCAGGGTGTTATCTCGTGGTTAGATATTTCATATAGTGATACATTGCTCCATGTGAGTTGTGAGACGGCCTGAAAAATTATGTATGTGTTGAGGATCTGCGCGGGAATGTCGTATTATGAGCAAAATGGCTCTTGAGATTTAGATTATATGTCATACCTCAGTTGTGCTTGGGTTTCGTAGCTTATGGCGCTGTATGTTCCCTCAGGGATGGTATTATGCACTTAGCGTGCTTGTGACCAAATTCGATACCTTGTTGTAATGGGCAGCTTGGCCCTATGTATATCTCCTCATGTGAGTTCTATGTGTGGATCGATTGGCATGCCGCCATGGGTATGTTATTTGGATCAGGTGGCACACCGCCATGGGTATGTTATTTGGATCAGGTGGCACGCCGCCATGGGTATGTTATTTGGATCGGGTTGCACGCCGCAATAATGTGATGTTCAGTACAGTTCTCCTATTTCCCTTTATATGATATGATTCCCATTTTCCCGAGGAGAGCTCGTTCTAGCTGTGAAACCGCGTCGCATGTATGATTCGCGAGCGGGGTGTCTGTTTAGCATGTGCCCGAATCGCATGTATGATTCGCGAGCGGGGTAATTAGATGTCCTTTTCAGAGTTTGTTTCCTTCTATATCACATTCTAATCGGTAGCCTATTGGCACATGGCAGCATCATATGGGACTTTTGATTGTGTCCGAGGTGGCTTATTGCCTGAGCTGTTCGTACTGGGTGAGACGAGATTATTCGATTTAGGACCAATGCAATTGGATTATGTGAAGTGAATTAAGGAGCTAAGACTATTAGATGGTTTAGAAAGAGGCAATGAATCTTGCCAGGGGTATAGACCCAATGATTTGTTGATTCAACAGTTGGTTATGAAATTCGGCACCTCTCTTCCGTCGTGCCGGTGTTGTAAAGGTTAGAGCAAGACCCATATAGGTCATGAGATGCAATGGGAGCATCAGATCCATGGAAATTTTGATTAATTCGATCAGAAGGGTTATTGTGGTTCTATGAGTAAGTGATGCAAAGTGTGAATTCAACAAAGTTGTGCAGTCGTGTCTGAGTACAGCATGTAGTTAAAGATATGGTGATCGTATGTTGGAAACAGGCCTGGCATGGAAATTCCGGATGTTGGAATTGGGATCTAAGGCTTATTTATTGAATAAAAAGGGAATATCTTCAGAATTTATCGAGCTAATGTGCCCAGCTAAGTCGTGGTAGCACGGGAAGATGCACGAGAAGTTAAGCAGTGATTTCAGACTACTTCATTATAGTTCTCAGCATGTTCGAGGATGAACGTATGTTTAAGTGGGAGAGAATGTAACGGCCGGTCGTTTTGAGTCCCAACACGTCGTTCAACGGTTTGCGGCCATGAGCAACTTCATTTCAGGTATATCGACTTGTGCGTATGGTCGGAATTGAAATTCAGGAAGGTCGGAGTTAGATTTAAATGAAAATTCTCATTTCAGAAGCCTTAAGTTGGAGAAAATGGCTAAGATTGGAATTTTGAGTAAACGACCTCGGAGACAAGATCTGAAGGTTCCAGCAGGTTCGTATGATTATTTCGAACTTGGGCGTATGCCCGGATTGAGTTTTAGATAACCTGGGAGTGTTTTGGCGCCTATTGTGGAAGTTAGCGTTTTAGATGAAATTTCATAAGTTTGGTTTGAAGTGCATTTCAGTGTTATCGATGCCCGTATGTGTAATGACCCGACCCGTCATTTATTGTATTTCAGCCCCGTTATCCCCGTTATATGTTTCCCCATATGTTAATATGCGTGTTTGGTGAGTTTGAAGTGGTTTGGGTGGAAATTGGATAGAAATGAGACAAATAGTCTCTTTAAGAAAAGCTTAAGTTGGAAAAGTCAACCCGACGTTGACTTATGAGTTAGAGGGCTCGGAACGGATTTCCGATCGCTCGACTAGTTTCGGGGGATGATTTGTGACTTAGGAGTGAAAACGGAAGTGAATTCGGAGGTCCGGAGGGAAAGTTAGCTAGGTTTGGTGAAGCTGGAATTTTGGAAGAATCCGGTCGATAGGTGAGAATTTGATCCGAGGGTCGGAATGGAATTCCGAAAGTTGCATTAGCTCCGTTAGGTGATTTTGGATATGCCTGCAAATTTTCAGGTCATTTGGACGTCGTTTGGTTGGTTTCGGCATCGGATATGAATTTTGAAAGTTTAAGTTTAAGTTTGAATCGAATTCTAGGATTTTGGTGATTTTTGATGTTTAAGGTAGTGTTTTTATGATCCGAGCAAGTTTGAATGAAGTATTAGGTTGAGTTTGTGTTTTTGGTTGAGGTCCCGAGGGCCTCGGGGTGATTTCGGATGCGTAACGGGCATTTTTGGTAAATTTGATATGTACGGACTCGTGGCGAGACGAGGAAACCGGTGATATGAATTTCGTAATTTTTCGAGAAGTGGGCTCGGGGCTCGGGTTTTGCTAATTTTGCGAATTTCGATGTTTTTCGA
>MU725967.1:0-19600 GCA_026770625.1 Nicotiana glauca
TGCACCCGAGTTTAAGAAAGTAATGTTATTAAAATACGCGCCTAAAGAGTCTAACGCGTTATTATTTTGGGGAAGATCGTGCAATTCACTAAACGGCTCATCCCGAAGTCTAAGTATTTTTAATATATATATATTTATGAGGGCCCCACAGTTTGTGTGTTTTATTTGGCGAGGCTCATCTCATTTAATTATTTAAAAGGCAAACTTAAGGTAACTACAATTTTCTACTTTGCGAGGACATGGAAAATTCAACTAATGAAACACCTCGATTCCCAACGGGTTTTATTATTCAAAGTCGTTATAGTCGGGTTACATAAAATGCACCCCCGAAATTTAGAAATTAAGCATCATCACTACGTCACGGGAACCGTACCCGTAGTTACGATAAATTATTGTGTACCCAGAGCAAATTACGGGGTTTAAATTATTCTCTTAATTCTTATTCATAAAAAATTAAACCTTCTTTCAACTGGAACTACGTTCCTTTATCCTAGCTGTGTGTGAAAATACCAATATAACTGTTGAGATTAATTTGTTATAGAAATTTTTTATAGACCAAAGTAACTTTACATTATGAATCCGACAAATGATATGGGACTATAGATGGATAAACGACTTTAACAATCAGAACTCGCCCAAACAGATTAAGCTAAACAACAAACATGTCATTCAAAAAAAAACAAAAGCAACCATAAACCAAAATAATAAGAGCATGCTGTTCATATCACATTGGAAACTAACGCAACAATACAAGTAAGAGTTATAAGGATTGAACCTGAAATTGCTCCTTTTAATTAAGTAAAATCCGAAGCCACTGAGATAGGCTTGAACAAGGTAATGAGCAGCGAACCAAGAACCAACAGGGACACGAAGCGACGGAACCTCGACCGAAAAATTGAATCTGCCCGGAAATCTCAAACGGATAATTGCTACCTCGACCAGTCACAACAAACGAACGAGACGATGGTAACACTCAAGCAAAACTGGTAGACGGTTAACAAACCCTGATCGACGATGCTTAACTAACGTTGGTCGACGACGTGACTGTTGTTCATTGGGACCTGCGGGCTGGTTCGTTTGGACTGGAGGTTGACGAGTTGGTGATCGTTTGGACGTGACTGGGCTGTTGGTGTGGCGTGATGAAGAAGACGACCGGTGGTAGCGGCGATGGCTTGGAGTTGCGTGGGACGTGGGGGAGGGCTGGCTAGCAAAGGCGATGACTGTTATGGTGGTTGACGACGGGGAAGGAAGGGCTGGAGCTGGTCGACTGGTGGTTGTTGGTTGTTACTGGACGGTCGTTGGCGATGGCTGGAGCTGGACGGAAGGGAGGAGCTGGACGGAAGGAGGGGCTGAGGAAGAAGTCGAATGAACAGTGTCTTTTCCAAGCAAAAGTCTGATGCCCTTCCTCTATTTTTTCCCTCCCAGCAACGTTATTTTCCATTCATTTTTTCAAAATGTCACCCCCTTCCCGTGTGTCCCCATGTGTCCGTGTGTGTATAGGTGGGAGAGTGGGGTGCAAAGTGTGATGGTCTCACGTGTAGTTATGGGTCCAAAATGTCTTGTGTTCCGTCCGTGTTTCCCACGTGTGGTGGACACGGATTATTATGGGCTAGGTCCGAAAATTAGGCTTAAAACCGGGTATTTTGAACCCAAATATTATTCTTTGTCCGGAACCGAGAATAAGAACACGATGTTATTTAATTAATCTTACGCAAGCAAAATAACTATAAATAAGGCAAAACTATTTTTATATTTTTCCAAGATTTAAAATAACTACAAAACATTAATAAAACTATTTTTGCAATTTTCGTTTTTATATAAAAATAAAAATATAGAGTGTTATTTTTTGTATTTTTTTCAAGTTTAAAAATGACTAACAAAACATTAATGAAAATTATTTTTGTAATTTTTGTTTTTATATAAAGATAAAAATATAAAGTACTATTTTTCGTATTTTTTAAGTTTAAAAATGATTACAAAATATTAATGACACTATTTTTTATAATTTGTGAAATTATATAAAGATAAATTATAAAGTATTAGTTTTTGTAATTTTTTTTAAGTTTCAAATGGCTACAAAATATTAATAAAACTATTTTTTTGCAATTTTCGAAATTATATAAGGATTAAAAATAAGGTGATATTTTTGTATTTTTCAAGTTTATGAAAATCCATAAACTAAAATTTATATATCATTTTTTGTAATTTTCGTTTTTTTTTTGATGAAAATAAAGTAAAATGGTCAAAATTAGCTAAAATAGCTATATTATGCCTAAATTAAATATTTACGCTAAAAATGTGAAAATTCTCGGGGAGGGTCAAAAATCACGTGTTTACAATCATCTAGTCAGCCGTTGTGTCACGCTCACGACAACCAGTGTTACCCCCCTGAACCCACATTCAAAGCATCCGAGCCACGTGCCTATAATCCCCGCTTTAAAGTCCCGGCGGAGATTGAAAAGCCGGCTAAGAGCCCAGAGCAGGACGAAGTGCTGCGAAAATTTAAAAGCCTGGAGCAATCCTTCAGAAATATGCACAGGTTAGGCAACCAGGTCAGCGCGGCCTATAAGGATCTATGCCATTTCCCTGACGTCCAATTGCTGGCAGGGTTCAAGATGCCAAAGTTTGATCTATACGAGGGCACGACGATCATATGGCACATCTACGAGGGTTTTGCAGCAAGATGAGAGGAGCAGGTGGTAAAGATGAGCTTCTGATATCTTACTTTGGCCAAAGTCTAAGTGGGTGCGCACTGGAATGGTACACAATACAGGATCCGAGTAGGTGGTACAACTGGGATGATCTAGCACAAGCATTCGCAGGTCAGTTTCAGTACAACCTTGAGATCTTCCCTGACCGTCTGACATTGCTGAAGCTTGAGAAGAAGCCCGGAGAAAGCTTCCGATAATTTGGGTTCCGGTGGAGAGAACATGCAGCCAGAGTTGATCCTCCGATGAGAGAGGGAGAAAGGGTGGACTATTTTCTGCAAACTCTAGAGCCAAATTACTTTGGTCACTTGGTGACGTCAGTTGGCAAATCCTTCAACGAGGTAGTGAAAATGGGTGGTATTATCGAAGAGGGAATTAAGTCCAATAAAATCCTGAGTTATTCGGCAATTAAAGCCACTACTCAAGCCATTCAGAGCGGCACGGGAGGTGCGCTCGGGAAGAAGAAAAGAGAAGAGGTCGCAACAATAGAGGCAGGTAATTGGTCTAGATTAAGAGGTCCTTCCCCCCGCTACCAACCCAGACCCTATCACCCAAATTACCCACACACTCCAAATTACCCTCCACAGCCCTACTACCCACCACAAGAACCACACTTCTCCATCCATCAAGCCCAGACATACACCCAGCTTCCGGCTCGCCCGCAAGGGCGCGCCCTGGCTCCCCAAAAAACATATCCACCTCCACAAAATACATACCCACCTCCACAAAACACGTATCCACCTCCACAAAACACCTACCCACCACCAAGGGCATACAGGAACCTTCTAATGACAGGTTTTCGGGGGAATCAGGCTTTCAAAAATAAAAGGGTGCAGAGACAAAGAACCTTCACTGAGTTGGGAGAAACCTATACTGCTTTGTTCCACAAATTAAGGTAGTTGGGTTTGTTGAGTCCTGTTGAGCCCAGATTGCCGATTCTCCTTCCCCAAAATATGGACCACTCGGTAAGCTGTGAGTATTGTTCGGGAGCTCCCGGACATGATACCGAGAGGTGTTGGAAGCTGAAACGTGCAGTGTAAGATATTATTGACACCAACAAGATCGAGGTTCATACACCAGAGGCACCCAATATCAATCAGAACCCATTGCTAGCACACCACGAAACCCATATGATCGAGCTTGTGCACGAAGAAGGGGAGCTAAAGAATCCCTCACAGACGGTGATGATGATCCGTGCTAGTCCAAAAGAAAAGTCGACCGGTGGGGAAGCGGAGGTACAGTTGGAGAAGGTGGATATCAAGCTAGTAGTGGTAATGGGGAAGAATTCGCTTGTTATTCCAAAGAATCCAGATCCGGTCAAAGCAACGGTGCAAGGGGTACCAAGCAAGCCAGCATGCACAGGGACAGTTGTTATCAGGCCAGTAATGCAGATGCCGATAATCAGCGAGAAAGCCGTGCCCTGGAGCTACAGTAAAGCGATGGTAATGTACAAGGGGAAGGAGGTTATGGAAGAAATATGTGAAGCCCAGGGGGTCATTCGGGGAGGTGTTTTGCTCCCGTAGAGTTAAGAAGGTCCAACCCAGCGATGATAAAGAAACCCGTGACGGAGGAAGAGGCGGAGGAGTTTTTGAAGAAAATGAAGGCCCAAGACTACTCCATTGTGGAGCAGTTAAGAAAGACTCCGACACAGATTTCGTTGCTATCCTTGTTGATCTATTCCAGTGACCATTGCCAAGCACTGATGAAAATCCTGAACGAGGCTCATGTTCCGGATAAAATGTCTTTAAATCACTTAGAAAGGATAGCGCACAAATCTTCAAGGTAAATCGAGTGACGTTCTCTGATGATGAATTGCCAATAGAGGGTACAGAACACAACAAAGCCCTCTATTCGACTGTGAAATGCGAAGACTCGGTGGTCACCCGAGTATTGATTGATAATGGGTCGACCACCAACATCTGTACTTTGACTACTCTGAACAAGCTGAAGATTGATCATGACCGAATTCGCAGGAACATCGTCTGCGTCCGAGGTTTTGATGGGGGTGGTACCAACACAGTGGGTGATATCATATTGGAATTGACCATTGGTCCAGTGGAATTCACCATGGAATTCCAAGTGGTAGACGTGGCAGTGTCATACAATCTTTTATTGGGGCGACCCTGGATTCATGCTGCCAAAGCAGTGCCTTCCACATTGCACCAGATGGTGAAATTTGAGTGGGACAGGCAAGAGATAGTGGTGCACGGGGATGATGGTACAAGCACTGTGGTTGATGTCATTGTACCATTCATAGACACCGATGATGACAAAGGTCCATGGGTTTACCAGATTTTCGATGCAGTCTCAGTTGACAAAATTTCTGAAGGCGAGAACCTTCCACTGCCCAGAATCGCAGCGGCCACTTTCATGATAGCCTCGGAAATGTTAAACAACGGGTTTGTACTAGGAAAAGGCTTGGGGGTTGATCTGCAGGGTATTGTCCAGCCAATTTCTTTGCCCAAGAATCTAGATACTTTTGGGTTGGGATACAAGCCTACAACAGTAGACGTAAGACGAGCTCGAAAGTTGAAGAAAAGAGGTTGGGTTCTTCCCAAGCCGGTTCCGCATCTCTCCAGATCCTTTGTCAGAGCGGGTAGCAGAAGGTTGTTGGTCCCGAAAGTTCTCGGACCACTGATTGGGTTAGATGGGGATTTGAATCAGAGTTTTGAAAGGCTGTTCGTCGACGTCAACGTGATAGAAGCTGGAGAAGGTTCTAGTAGGGCAGACATACAGTTTGTGGGGCCTAGGGCCAATATCAACAATTGGACAGCTACTCCTCTTCCTACCCGGAGGGAGTCTTGGTAGTAGGCTTTGATTTTTCTTTCATGTTTTCTGGATTATTCCAGGGTGTAATCCAATTTTTGTTTTATTTTGTATTCGGGAAAAGTGTGAAACTCTGTTATCCCGCATTTTAATAAAGTGAAAGTTTTGTCTCTTTATTTTGTTTTCTTCTTTTCTCTTTCTGAACAGTTCTCTTTATACTGGTTCTAATGACATGGCATGCACAACAGATCTTCAACCTAGTCTAAAAAATCAATCTGATTCCGAATTAATCATACAAGAGGTCGATTATGATGATGAATCGGAGTACGCTGAGGATGAAGCCTTTGAAGAGATAAATAGAGAATTAAGCCAGTTCGAAGAGAAACCCAAGCCCAATTTGAATGACACTGAAGCTGTCAATTTAGGGGATGCAGACAATGTGAGGAAAACTAAAATCAACATCCACATTGAGCCGAACATCAGGGAAGAACTAATCAAAGCACTAATTGAATTCAAAGATATTTTTGCATGGTCGTATGATGACATGCCGGGCTTAAGCACCGATCTAGTGGTTCACAAATTGCCCACTGACCCGACATGCCCTCCCATCAAGCAGAAATTAAGGATGTTCAAGACAGACATGAGTGTGAAGATTAAAGAAGAAGTAACCAAGCAGCTGCAGGCAAAGGTTATTCGGGTCACTCGATATCTTGATTGGTTGGCCAATGTGGTGCCAGTGCCGAATAAAGATGGAAAGATCAGGGTATATGTCGATTACCGCAATCTGAACAGGGCAAGCCCTAAGGATAACTTTCCATTACCCAACATCCATATTTTGATCGATAATTATGCCGGACGTGAGATTGGGTCTTTTGTGGATTGCTATGCTGGGTATCATCAGATCCTGATGGATGAAGAAGATGCCGAAAAGACAGCTTTCATTACGCCGTGGGGGACTTATTGCTACCGAGTAATGCCTTGTAGAACGTTGGGGCAATGTACATGAGAGAAATGACTACCATGTTTCATGACATGATACACAAAGAGATTGAGGTGTACGTAGATGATGTGATCATAAAATCCAAGCGCCAGGAAGACCACGTGGAAGACCTAAGGAAGTTCTTACAAAGACTTCGAAGGTACGATATTAAGCTCAACCCGGCCAAATGTGCATTTGGTGTTCTGTCTGGAAAACTATTGGGATTCATTGTTAGTCGGTGGGGCATTGAGCTAGACCCGTCAACGATCAAATCCATCCAAGAATTGCCATCGCTGCAGAACAAAACAGAAGTAATGAGTCTGTTGGGAAGGTTGAATTATATCAGCAGATTCATCGCTCAACTCACAGCGACTTGTGAACCCATTTTTCGGCTACTGAAAAAAGATGCTGCGGTAGAATGGATGGCAGAATGTCAGGAAGCATTCGACCAAATCAAAGGGTATCTATCAAATCCACCTGTGTTGGTCCCACCTGAACTGGGAAGACCGTTGATTCTCTATCTAACGGTACTGGATAATTCATTTGGTTGTGTACTGGGGCAACACGACATTACAGGAAGAAAGGAGCAAGCCATCTATTATCTCAGCAAGAAGTTTACAGTATATGAGGTCAAGTACACTCAACTTGAGAAGACATGTTGCGCCCTAACTTGGGTAGCACAAAAGCTGAAACATTATTTGTCATCATATACTACTTATCTCATTTCGCGCTTGGATCCACTGAAGTATATTTTCCAGAAGCCTATGCCCACAGGGAGGTTAGCAAAATGGCAGATATTACTCACGGAATTTGACATCGTCTACGTGACGAGGACGACCATGAAGGCCCAAGCATTGGCTGATCACTTAGCTGAGAATCCTGTTGATGAAGAATACGAGCCTTTAAGGACATATTTTCCTGATGAAGAAGTGTTGCATATAGATGGGTTGGAATCAACCGAGCAACCAGGATGGAAGCTGTTCTTTGATGAAGCCGCAAATGCGAAAGGAGTTGGAATAGGAGCGGTACTCATTTCTGAAACAGGACATCATTATCCTGTTACAGCTCAGCTACGTTTCTATTGTACCAACAACATGACTGAGTATGAAGCATGCATCTTGGGCTTATGGTTAGCTGCAGACATCGATGTCCAGGACGTCTTGGTCTTGGGAGACTCCGACCTCCTGGTGCATCAGATTCAGGGTGAATGGGAAACACGGGATTTGAAGCTTATACCATATCGACAATGTTTGCACGATCTGAGCAAGCAATTTCGATCAGTGGAGTTCAGGCACATCCCAAGAATTCACAATGAGGTTGTCGATGCTTTGGCCACTTTAGCATCGATGTTGCACCATCCGGACAAGATTCATGTTGACCCGTTGCATATTCAGGTTCGTGATCAGCATGCTTATTGCAACATGATAGAGGAAGAAATAGATGGCAAGCCATGGTTTAATGATGTCAAGGAATACCTCAGGATGGGGATATACCCGGTGCAGGCCACCGGAGATCAAAAGAGACCCTTTGACGATTGGCAAATGGATTTTTCCTCAGCGGAGGAGTGCTGTACAAAAGAACCCCAGATTTGGGTTTGCTGAGATGTATAGATGCTTGTCAAGCCACGACAGTGATGACAGAGGTACATGCCGGAATTTGTGGGCCACATATGAGCGGATATGTATTAGCAAAGAAGATTCTTCGAGCAGGGTATTATTGGCTCACTATGGAGCGTGATTGTATCTGTTTCGTGCGGAAATGCCATCAGTGTCAGATACACAGAGACCTGATTCATTCTCCGCCAACAGAATTGCATACAATGTCAGCACTCTGGCCCTTCGTTGCATGGGGCATGGATGTCATTGGACCTATTGAGCCGGCAGCTTCCAACGGTCATAGGTTCATTCTGGTAACCATCGATTATTTCACCAAATAGGTTGAAGCTAATACTTTCAAGTCGGTAACCAAGAAGGCAGTGGTGGATTTTGTTCATTCCCATATCATCTATAGATTTGGGATCCCAAAGGTGATCATCACGAACAATGGTGCTAATCTTAACAGTAGCTTGATGAAAGAAATGTGTCAACAGTTCAAGATTACGCACCGTAATTCCACTCCGTATCGTCCCAAGGCGAATGGAGCGATTGAAGCAGCCAACAAGAACATAAAGATGATATTGAGGAAGATGGTAGAAGGGTCCAGGCAATGGCATGAAAAGCTACCCTTTGCATTGTTGGGTTATCACACTATTGTTCGTAATTCAGTAGGTGCAACTCCTTATTCGTTGGTATACGGAACTGAAGTAGTGATACCAGTAGAGGTTGAAATTCCGTCCCTCAGGATTGTCACTGAGGCTGGGATTGATGATGATGAGTGGGTCAAAGCCCGATTGGAGAAGTTGAGCTTGATTGACGAAAAAAGATTGGCATCAGTATGTCTTGGTCAATTGTATCAAAAGAGGATGGCAAGAGCATACAACAAGAAGGTGCATCCCATGAAATTTGAAATAGGACAGCAGGTGCTGAAACGAATCTTACCACATCAGGCCGAAGCAAAGGGCAAGTTCGCCCCGAACTAGCAATGACCATTCATTGTGACCAGAGTGTTATCTAATGGCACTTTGTGTCTGACAGATGTCGAGGGAAGATATTACATATGATTTCCTTGATTGTAATTGTTTGTTGTTTGTTTGTTTGTACTTGGCGTTTATCGGAAAATGAAATGACGGAGGCAATTCATTCTTCTATCCAGAACACTTTAACCTTTGCTTCCCCCTTTGAGCCTTATTTATTCTTTCATACCCCTCTCTTGGAATCATTAATGAAAATGAAAAATGAAAAAAAAGAGGAGAAAAGAAAAGAAAGAAAGAAAAGAAAGAAAAATAATAACAAAAACAAAGGGGAAAGTCACATGAAAAATCAAAGGAATCAGTGAACTAAGTTCGACTTGATTCCTCAAAGAGGATACGTAGGTGCCTCACGACTCGGTCATAGTGTAATAAAAATCAAAAATCCCCCAAGCAAGAAAACTGGGGCAGAAGTTATGTTTTAAAATTTTGGAAGAAGTTTGAGTCCAAGAGTTGTAATGTTTTACCCATCAAAGTTATTTCGAATTTTTGATATCTTTTTTTTATCCCCGCACAAAAACCACGTTGACATCCAAAAAGACCTCCCGATCAGTATCTGAGAGGTGCCAAGTCAGGCAAATGAAAGTCGAGAATAACACACTGATCCCCGACTGAATGAGGATCATGAGCTGAAGGAATTGATAGCCAAAAAAATCCCCAGTAGAGAGAATCTTAGCGGTAACACCCCAATCCCCAGCAGAGAAAGAAAAATAAAATGAGAGAGTCTTATCGGTGAAAACCTTCACAGGCACCATAAGGTGACGAAAGCTGAGAGAAACAAAATGAGAGAGTCTTATGGTAAAAACCTTCACGGGCGCCCTAAGGCGACGGGAGTTGAGAGAAATGAGAGAGTCTTATTAGTGAAAACTCCTCGAAGGGCACTATGAGGTGACAAGATAAGATGGGCGGAAAGGATCCGCATTTGGCAAAGATTGGGGTGCCTGCTCATCCCCAGCAAAATGAAACCATCAGAAAGATTGATTGAGAAATAGACTGGGTTGGTTAGATTCGGAATGCACGACGTTATCGTTGGGACCAGTTATACCATTCAGATAAGTTCTTTCTCTTTTTTCTTTTTCCCCAGCATTTGTACAGAAAGACTTCTTCTTTGTCCTTTTCTACCTTTTGAGTTCATCACTTTTTCATTTCTTCGTTTAGAGACTTTTTCTCCAGCGGTTTGTTTTTGAGAAAGATTTTTCAGAGCTTACTACCAGTTGCCAAAATGGCGTAAAGCGAATATGAATAGGACAAGCCAAAGATAAGGCAATAAAACGAAAAGACATTTGTTGCAAGACCAAATGGTGAATCGGTCTAGAATTTTAGGGAAAGTATAGAGAAAGCAGAAAAACAACAGTTGAGAAAATCATGGACCAAGTTCCGAGAGGATCACTAGAAGATTTTCGAGGATGAAGGAACAACTCCGATAGATTATCGACCCAATCCCGAGATGGTCGGACAACACGAAATAGGGAAGGAATCCCCAGTAGAAATATCCGCCCCAACAAATAACATCATTCCCCAACAAGTTTTGGGAATGCAGAGCAGGAAAAAGGAAAAGGAAAAAAACCATCCCTGGTAGGAGTGGCACGACCACTCACCACATTTTTAACTAACAAATTTTCTTTGATTTAAAATAGGGAAAAGAAATGTTATTGATGGCGAAAAGGCAGTCCACAAAGAAGATCATCAAACTGGGGCAGAAAATTTTCTCTCATTGGGGAAAATGAAAGATAACACAAGCTTGAAGGAGACGGAATCCCCAGCAATTTGCGGAAGAAGGCAATACAAGTTTTAAAGAAAGCAATCTCGGGAGAAATAAGATAATCCAAGTTTTAAGGGTAGTGGTCTTTGAACTGGTATCATCCCCACCATTGTCGAAAGAAGGAAAATAACCAGTCTTAAAGAAGAAAAATAATTCCCCAGCAGGTTTCAGAGAAATGAAACACCAGTTTGAGGGAGGCCATTGATGATGAAGTCGGGAGCCCGCCCGTAGAACGGAGGTGTTACTTTTCAGTTGTCGCAGTCGGGAGCCCGCCCGTAGAACGAAGGTGTTACTTTTAAGTTTTTGAAGTCGGGAGCGCGCCCGTAGAACGGAGGTGTTACTTTTCAGTTGTTGCAGTCGGGAGCCCGCCCGTAGAATAGAGGTGTTACTTTTAAGATGTTGCATTCGGGAGCCCGCCTGTAGAACGAAGGTATTACTTTTAAATTGTTGCAGTCGGGAGCCCGCCCGTAGAACGGAGGTGTTACTTTTAAATTATTGCAGTCGGGAGCCTGCCCGTAGAACAGAGGTGTTACTTTTAAGCTATTGTATTCGGGAGCCCGCCCATAGAACGGAGGTATTACTTTTCAGTTGTTGCAGTCGGGAGCCCGCCCGTAGAACGGAGGTATTACTTTTCAGTTGTTGCAGTCGGGAGCCCGCCCGTAGAACGGAGGTGTTACTTTTAAGTTGTCGAAGTCGGGAGCCTGCCCGTAGAACGGAGGTGTTACCTTTCAGTTGTTGCAGTCGGGTGCCCGCCCGTAGAACAGAGGTGTTACTTTTAAGCTATTGCATTCGGGAGCCCAACTGTAGAACGGAGGTGTTGCTTTTCCGTTGTTGCAGTCGGGAGCCCGCCCGTAGAACGGAGGTGTTACTTTTAAGTTGTCGAAGTCGGGAGCCCGCCCGTAGAACGGAGGTGTTACTTTTAAGTTGTCGAAGTCGGGAGCCCGCCTGTAGAACAGAGGTGTTACTTTTCAGTTGTTGCATTCGGGAGCCCGCCCGTAGAACATAGGAGTTACTTTTAAGTTGTTGAAGTCGGGAGCCCGCCCGTAGAACGAAGGTGTGTTACTTTTCAGTTGTTGCAGTCGGGAGCCCGGCCGTAGAATGGAGGAGTTACTTTTCAGTTGTTGCAGTCGAGAGCCCGCCCGTAGAATGGAGGTGTTACTTTTAAGTTGTTGCATTCGGGAGCCCACCCGTAGAACGGAGGTGTTACTTTTAAGTTGTCGAAGTCGGGAGCCCGCCCGTAGAATGGAGGTGTTACTTTTCAGTTGTTGCAGTCGCAAGCCCGCCCGTAAAATAGAGGTGTTACTTTTAAGTTGTTGAAGTCGAAAGCTTTCCCGTAGAACTGAGGTGTTACTTATCAGTTGTTGCAGTCGGGAGCCCGCCCGTAGAACAGAGGTGTTACTTTTAAATTGTTGAAGTCGGGAGCCCGCCCGTAGAACGGATGTGTTACTTTTTAGTTGTTGTAGTCGAGAGCCCGCCCGTAGAACAGAGGTGTTACTTTTAAGCTGTTGCATTCGGGATCCCGCCTGTAGAACGGAGGTGATACTTTTAAATTGTTGCAGTCGAGAGCCCGCCCGTCGAACAGAGGTGTTACTTTTAAGCTGCTGCATTCGGGAGCCTGCCCGTAGAACATAGGTGTTACTTTTAAGCTGTTGCATTCGAGAGCCCGCCCGTAGAACGGAGGTGTTACTTTTTCAGTTGTTGCATTCGGGAGCCCGCCCGTAGAACAGAGGTGTTACTTTTAAGCTGTTGCATTCGGGAGCCCTCCCGTAGAACAAAGGTATTACTTTTAGGCTGTTGCATTCGGGAGCCCGCCCGTAGAACGGAGGTGTTACTTTTAAGTTGTTGAAGTCGGGAGCCCGCCCGTAGAACGGAGGTGTTACTTTTAAGTTGTTGAAGTCGGGAGCCCGCCCGTAGAACGAAGGTGTTACTTTTCAGTTGTTACAGTCGGGAGCCCGCCCGTAGAACAGATATGTTACTTTTAAATTGTTGAAGTCGGGAGCCCCCCGTAGAACGGAGGTGTTCCTTTTCGGTTGTTGCAGTCGGGAGCCCGCCCGTAGAACGGAGGTGTTACTTTCCAGTTGCTGCAGTCGGGAGCCCGCCCGTAGAACGGAGGTGTTACTTTTAAATTGTTGCAGTCGGGAGCCCGCCCGTAGAACAGAGGTGTTACTTTTAAGCTGTTGCATTCGGGAGCCCGACCGTAGAACGGAGGTGGTAATTTTAAATTGTTGCAGTCGGGAGCCCGCCCGTTGAACAGAGGTGTTACATTTAAGCTGTTGCATTCGGGAGCCCGCCCGTAGAACAGATGTGTTACTTTTAATATGTTGCATTCGAGAGCCCACCCGTAGAATGGAGGTGTTACTTTTCAGTTGTTGAAGTCGGCAGCCCCCCCGTAGAACGGAGGTGTTACTTTTAAGTTGTTGCAGTCGGGAACCCGCCCGTAGAACAGAGGTGTTACTTTTAAGTTGTTGAAGTTGGGAGCCCGCCCGTAGATCGGAGGTGTTACTTTTCAGTTGTTGCAGTTGGGAGCCCGCCTGTAGAACGGAGGTGTTACTTTTAAGTTGTTGAAGTCGGGAGCCCGCCCGTAGAACAGAGGTACTACTTTTAAGTTGTTTCATTCGGGAGCCTGCCCGTTGAACGAAGGTGTTACTTTTAAGATTTTCGAAGTCGGGAGCCCGCCCGTAGAACAGAGGTGTTACTTTTAAGTTGTTGAAGTCGGGAGCCCACCTGTAGAACGGAGGTGTTACTTTTAAGTTGTTGCAGTCGGGAGCCTACCCATAGAAGAGAGGTGTTACTTTTAAGTTGTTGAAGTTGGGAGCCCGCCCGTAGAACGGAGGTGTTACTTTTATGTTGCTGCAGTCGGGAGCCCGCCCGTAGAACGGAGGTGTTACTTTTAAGTTGTTGAAGTTGGGAGCCCGCCCGTAGAACAAAGGTGTTACTTTTAAGTTGTTGCATTCGGGAGCCCGCCCGTAGAACGGAGGTGTTACTTTTAAGATTTTCGAAGTCGGGAGCCCACCCGTAGAATGGAGGTGTTACTTTTAAGATTGCCGAAGTCGGGAGCCCTCCCGTAGAACGGAGGTGTCACTTTTTAAGATTGTCGAAGTCGGGAGCCCGCCCGTAGAAGGGAGGTTTTACTTTTCAGTTGTTGCAGTCGGGAGCCCGCCCGTAGAACGGAGGTGTTACTTTTAAGTCGTTGCATTCGGGAGCCCGCCCATAGAACGGAGGTGTTACTTTTCAGTTGTGGCATTCGGGAGCCCGCCCATAGAACGGAGGTGTTACTTTAAAGTGTCGAAGTCGGGAGCCCGCCCGTAGAACAGAGGTGTTACTTTTAAATTGTTGCATTCGGGAGCCCGCCCGTAGAGCGGAGGAATTACATTTCAGTTTTTACATTTCATGTCTTGAAATCTGTAACCCACCGGAGGGCAGAAGGTTACAACAAAAATCCCCAGCATAAATTCAAGTGCAGAAATCAAAAGTAAGATAAGACAAATTTCAAGAGAAGTGTTCTTTGAACCAGTGTTATCCCCAGCGGATAGAACAAAATGATAAAACTGGTGTTCAGAAAAAGCAAAAGGCCAATGTCGGCCCCAGCAGTTTTCGGAAGAAAGAAGCACCGGAGGAAACACAAGCCGACAAGAAAGCAAGGCAACAAGAGCAAGCGAAAGATAGATAAGATTTGTAATTCCTAGTTTAGTCTAGCTTCTTGTTTTCTTTTGAGCACGGTGTAACAAGAAGATCGGTAAGCAGTAATAACAGCGTGCAGCAGCGGTAACAGCAAAATTGCAGTCCCATGGTAGTCCCAGCTACCAAAACTTTCTGAACTACATTGACCTGATTACCTTTTAGGTAGGGATATGTAGGAGACCTTTTGAAGCAAAGGTTCGGTCAAATCTTTTCAAAAAAGGCTTCACACAAAGTACTCAAACGGGCAAAAATTGCTCGCTCACTTTATCTTTGCACGAAAACTCTTCGTGTTTTCGGACAAAGAGGGGCAGCTGTAAGCACGTGATTTTTGCCCTATATGAGAATAACTCCCAAAAATCCAAAATAAAATATTTTGTGTTGTTTGCATTTTTTACAGATTTTGTGTTGTTTTTCTTTTATTGTTTGCATTTGTGCGTTCGTGTTTATATGTCTAAATTAATAGAAAAATACAAAAATATATGTTGCATGCGCACTTAGGATCTAATTGTGCACTTAGGAATTAATTAAACCATAATTTGGTTTTAAAAGAAAGAAAATCAAAAAATATGTATTTGTTCTATTTTTGGTCATTTAAATGAACCATTGTGTGATTTTGTTTTTAATTAATGACTAGTCTTGTGTGTTATCTGTTGATTAGGGTTAATTAATATTCTGTAGTTAATTTTTGATGTTACAATTTAATTTAGGAATTTTGGTAATTAGGAATTAAAGAAGGAAAATAAAAGAAAGGAAGAAAATGAAGAAAAACGGAATTGGACCACTTTTTTTTACCCAAAATCAGGCCCAAAACACCCATACACTCGGTCCAATACACCAGGTCTCTCAAAGGTCCAAACGACGTCGTTTAAATATCTCAGATCTGGGCCGTTGATCAAACAGATCTAACGGTCCAGTTCAGCTTCCGACCAAGCTCAAACGATGTTGTTCCAGGTGTCAAATCTAAACCGTTCATTCCCTATGATCTAACGGTTCCAAGCATCCCTCACAGCCCGACCCGTTCCCATCTAAGACCGACCCAGTCTCGTAACTTAAGCCAAACGGTGTCGTTCCCTTTAAGTGAGAGATCCTGGCCGTCGATCTCTCTTGATCGAATGGCCAAGATCAATCGTTCCCTTTCCTATCTAAACCTAAAACATACCCAGCCCCCCTCCAAAGACAAACACCCCCCCTTGTCATCTCTAAGCCTTAGAGACAGACTCGTCTACCTCCGCTTCGCTCCGCCGCTGACCGCCTGCCGAAAATCGCCCGCGGCGGCGGTCAGTCACCAAACAACCCCATCTTTACACCACTGAACCACCTCAACCTCCCCATCTTCATGCCACCCTCATCATCCTTCAAATCCCAGCCCCTCTCCTCGAATATCGATTCATAGTAAGGAGCCCTAGAACCGCCACAAGATCCCCTGGTGGCGGCGCCACCTCCAAGCTCGCCCAAAATAACACCCCTTAACCATCTGACCACCCTCAACCTAAATCCACGGTCCACTAACATTGAATCATCGCCAACCGTCTCGAATAATCAATCGAAGGTTCGAGCAAAAAACCCTAGTTCATCTAATGAACCCCAAACTCACACCAGACATCCCCCTGACCTCCCTCGTTACCAAGCCACTCTTGGTTTGGTTCGAATCTGGCAAGAAACGTTCGAACCCCAAATCGAACGTAAGAACCCTAGAAATTCCAAACCATGGATTCTGTCCAAATTAAAGGAAGATTTGGGGTCTAATCGACCTTAGTCGAAGTGTTCTCAGTTGAGAACACTCGATTAAGGTCCATTCGACTTCAAAGTGTTTGAGTCTGAGTTCGAACCTGGGTCGTCTAGTTTCTGAATACTGAGGTATTTTTTTTCTTTTCCCCTTTGTTCTATGTTCATGTTTATATTTGTTTTTCTGTTTAGTTTGGTTTATTGATTTTTCAATTTTTGTATCAACTGTTTTGTCCATCTCCAGACCTTTTATTTGGTCGACTTTTCTTCTGTCCATTGTTATATGTGTTATAAACTATATTCGATTTGAAGAATGTTGTTGAATAATTAGTTTCATAACTCCTGTCCAAAGCCACATGAGTCACCATGTTTGTATGTTTGATTCTGTTTGTTTATTACCAATTGTGTATGTGTAATCGATTAAATAAGTGTCGTTAATTAATTTGCTTAAAAAACTAGAAAAGCATGATAGTAGTCTATTTCTGTTCATATCAGTGTGCTTACTATCTTGCCTCTTTTCTGTGCCATTATTGTATTGAAATGAACCTGCTGGTGTGTTCAGTTTTCGTCTTTGAAACCAAGTAGCCTGTTCATTTATATGTTGCAATTTGTTCTCTTTGGTTATTCACCTGAAACTCCCTTCTTGATTCATAAATGTTTCAATTTTAGCTCAACTTTAGCAAATACCCGTTTGATTAGTTGGTTTGAGTTGATCAGGATTGGTTCCCAATATGATCAACTCATTCCTGATTTTGATCTTGACCTTCTGCTTTGAATCTACTGCCTGAACTCGTTTAGGAATTGGATATAGCTATAGTAATTTAGTTGATCAATCAGGAGATAGTTAGAAATCAGTCTTGGTCAATTGTTGGGTTTGAACTTATATAGATTTAATAACAGGCTAACATGCTTAGGGTAATACTGTAATTTTTAAGGGTTTAAAGGGGGTAACTTTGGGATTTTATAGGCCTGCAAGTAGTTTGAACTTAGGGGTCTGCCAAGTGGTAATAAATGTCATTAGTTAAAAGCAATGGGGAACAAGACATAAGAGCTTGGGGAGTTAATAGGAATACTTTAATCACCCCCATGACTCTTGATTGAAACAATAGGGGACAAAACATGTAAGTGTGGGGAACCAAATAGTTTCACACAAGAAAAGACACTTAGGATTGGGGATTAAGAGGGCATGGGCAGAGCTTAGAATCTGGGGGTTTTCAAGACAGACCTTAGAGGTCTGTTTTTGGTTATAAATAGAAGGAATTTTGATAGAACAAGGGCTAGCTTTTACCTAAAAGGAGTTCAGTAATTGGGAGTTAAAAATCGGCTGGATTTTGAGTATTAAGAATTCAGTTAGAGAGTTTAATTGGCTGGTCTTTCAATCTTAAGAGGTCAGTTTTTTTTCGAGAGTTAAAGAGAGTGTCAAGTTCTAAAAAACTGAAAAGAACAGAAAACCAGAAGTCTATTGTTTCACTGCATTGTTGAGTCAATCTCTGCCTTCTGTTTTGGTTCTGGTTTTATTCCTGGGTCATAGATTCCATTTGGTATTGTTGGGGTTTCAAGTGGTATTTCCTGGGTTGTTAACTCTACTTGCTGAGATTGTTTGCTGCTGCTGTTACTCACCTGCTCCTGCTGATTACTGTTTTCTCTTGTTGTGATTTAAAATTCAGGTACACTTCCTCGATTGCTTCATGTAGCTCCCAATTGAAATGAGAAATGGAAATTGCTCTCAGATCTCTATATTCTAGAGGCTGTATGATGTTGTATTTAATTTAGTTTAAGTTATCTAGTCTTGTTAGCTGTTGTAACTGAACAGTATGGACTGTTAATTAAGGTTCTAATGTGAGCTATGTCGATTATTACTCTACAATAGTTTGGTGATCAGCATGAGGATTCTATAGTTGGAAATTGCCTAGACTACTGATTATGGAATGAAATTAGCTGTAGATGCGCATGTTTAGGCATAAAATCAGTAGCTTTAATTAGTTTACTTTTGTTCTTATGAAGTTTTAACTGAAGCTGGTCTGCAATAACTCAATTTCAAATTCATGAGCTGTTTGAATACTGATTTAATCGCTAGCTAAAGTTAATCGTGGTTAGAGTTAGTTCGAAAACAAATGGTATTTCGAATGTGCAATAAAATCGTTCGTCCAGTTTGAGTTCCATCCTACTAGTGCCTGGAAACGTAGTAGAAGGCCAGTAAAAACAACTTTGCAATTGGAAGTTACCCCATTCCAATTGATTGCTTTTTCTATAACTTGCAGTAGTTTGTTTAATTAAATATCATCATTTTTTACATTTCAGCTTTGCAAAACTGTGAACATGTGAAGAATAAATTATCTAGGCCCAATATTAGAATAAGACGGCCCAGGTCCCATTTAATACTACATGCGTTGGACCTGGGCCCACGTTGGCAAACGGACTGCCCATATGGCACCTTTTTTCTGATTTAACAAACCGTGGTCGAAACCCGACTATAATAACTCGTAAGCATGTGAATAAATTAGGACCTTTTCTTTTTTCATTTTAGAGACGGACGAAAAATAGAAGAATGTAGTCACTTTAGGATGATCCTTTTAAAATAAACGAGATGAGCCTCGCCAAATAGAACACACAAGCTGCGGGGCCCTTATAAATGCATATATTTCGATACTTAGATTTCGGGATGAGCTGTTTAGCGAATTGCACGGCCTTCCCCAAAATAATAACGCGTTAGACTCTTCAGGAGCGTACTTTAATAACATTACCTCCCTAAACTCGGGTGTACATTTATGTGACCCAAATCCAAATCTTAACGAAGTCGAAATGTGCCGATAATCACGGGTACATTGATTGTGACGTGGTTCGAGATGTGTTTTCATGATGTTGTAATTCTTTTTTTAAAATAATGAATGAGACGAGCCTCGACAAATAAAAATACATAAGTCGCGGGGCCCTCTATATGTGTTTGAAAAATTACTTAGATTTCGGGATGAGCCGTTTAGCAAAATTTCACGGCCTTACCCAAAATAATGATACGCTAGTCGCTTTAGGCGCGCCTTTAATAATTTACTTTCTTAAACTTGGATGCACATTTATGTGACCCAAATCCAAATCTCAACGGAGTTGAAATATGTCGATAACCACGGGTACATTGATGTGACGTTGTTCGAGATACGTTTTCACAACGTTGCAATTCTTTGTTAAAATAATAATAATAATAATAATAATAATAATAATAATAATAATAAAAGCGGTAAAGAGTTAAAATTTGCACATAAGTTCAACATGTATTTAAAATCAGATAATTAAGCCGAATACAATAGTTAAGCGATCGTGCTAGAACCACGGAACTCGGGAATGCCTAACACCTTCTC
>MU725967.1:36763-49964 GCA_026770625.1 Nicotiana glauca
ACACAATTAGTGCAAAACACTAGCGATTAAAGCGCAAACTCAACTAAAGTGCATTAAATTAGAGTGTAATAATCGACTAAAACACGTAATTATAGCCTATCATCAGAGAATCAAACACTTTCAAAATTAATTGATTGACAATTTCAATTCGAACAATCCAGCCAAATAATTAATAGACATATTGTTTACCATGAAAATGGTAATTAGAAAATTAGATTTGATTTTGTGGATCTAAAAATACGTGATTTATTTTTATGCTAGTTGTCAGGCAGTAGATGTTGTTGATACCCAATTTTTTCCTGAGTATTTTTATATACCCAAAATACTTTCAAAATAACATATATATGCATATATGAGCACACCCAAGAGTTTTGGTACTTTACCAATTTTTTAATAATTTTTAGACCAATTTATTGCCTATTTTTATACCATAAAATTCAATAATTATTTCCAAAACTATCATTTTGGCAAATAGCTTATTTTTATTCTCATATTTACACCAAAATATAACTAACATGATTTTTGTACATTTTTAAAAATTCACTTAGTATTTTTAAAAACTAAATTGCATATAATTACAATATTAGCCCATTTTAAGATTTAATTGTAATTATGTTTATAAAATTGACTCCTATATTTTTAATTCGATAATTATGTATTATTAATTAGTTTAGTACGTTTGATTTACTTCGAGAAATTATTTTTTGCTATTTTTATAAATTAAACGAGGGAAAAGTGGCTATTTAAAAGCTAGCCCTTTTTGCATTTCAATTTTAACCGGAATTGAGCCCAATCTCAGCCCCAAACCTGAGCCCAATTCCCTGACCCAATTTAACCCAGTTACCCGATCCAATACCCATTTAACCGACCCAACCCATAATCTTTTAATCCTGGCCGTTGATCATTTAGATCAACTGCCACCGTTCCCCCTTTCCTTTTTAATTCCAAACTACCCCCCAAACCCTCCCCATTCTCTCAAAAACGCTGCCTCTAATTCCTCGTCTCTCTCAAACGCTCTCACCCACTTGAAACCCTAACAACCGCCTACCCCTCTTCGACCTCAAATCACCGGAATCCATGGCTAAACTAACCATGGACGACCTCTACCCATCGTCTACTGCTCTCACATGCCTGGTGCCTGAAGATTTGAAGGCCAGTCTTCGAGGGTCTTCACCCAGACCTTAATTGATTCAAGATTTTCGGCCATTTACGGCCCTTCTCCGGCGTATCTTAGCCTCCTGAGCCTGGTTCCGACCTTGTCGACTCAGATCTGATCTCGTGACTTCCAAGCCTTTCTCATCCTTTAGGGTTATCAGAAACCCTAGCCTATTCAAGGTTCTTTTTCATTTTATTCATTTAGATCTGTGCTAGATCTATGCTGTGTGTAATGTTTAAAGCAGTTTCCCCAAATCTCCTTTTTCAAAATCCTTTGATTTTAAACTTAGGTTTCTGAGTCTGTCTTTTAAATGTTTTGTTTGATTCATCTGCTTAGCATCTCCAAGTTTAATTGGTGATGGAAAGCCCTAATTTTTTGAATTTTGTTTGATTTTCTAAGTCTACATGTTGGTGTTCGTTTGATTTACTACTTAAGTGTGAAAGCCCTAATTTTAGGGTTTTTTTGAGACTCTGAGGCTGTTTATGTGTTTATCTGGTTAATTTCTCTAAATCTGATTGATTCTGAAAACCCTAGTTCTTTGGGGGTCTGTTTGAGTTCCTGAAGTTCTTCGTCTGTTCGAGATTGCTCGATCTGATTCTTTTACTTTAGCATGTAATTCTTTTGGTTCTAAGTGCTTGCTACTTGTCAAACTCGTCTATGATTTTCACTCGACTCTTTGCATGCTTCTGATCCTTTGTCTGTCACTGAAACCTGACTTACGTGACTATCGTGTGATTATACACTTTGTCATGAGTACGACCTCACAAGCCTAAGACTATGCACTCCTTTATATGTTAAATTTCCCTCTCGAAGTAGCCCTTAATTATGGGCTGACTTCAAATCTCTTTGTGTGATTTAGATTGCACTCTTGTAATTGATTCTTTCCTTATTATACTGATTTTCCTGCTTCTCAGGCCTATTTGAATGCTTGCCTTGAAATCTCGACCCCTGCCTTTCCTACTCAAGCTGATTGATTCCATTACCTTGATTATATTGGTATTGGATTCTTATAGACCTTTTATTGATTAGAGTCTGATGAACCTAGCTTTTATTACCTACTATGTACCTGTACTATACTTGAAATACTTCCTTATTAGTCATATTCAGCCTATGTGATCTCTTTCCTTATTTAGCACTTGCATGTTACCGCTTGATTTTAATTCCTTAATTAAAGGAAGTCTTTGATACTGATTTAATTTTAGTTGACACTTGTTCCCCTAATTGTTGCTGAACTGCAATCCTTACCTTATTTTCTGCCTATTTTTATACTATAAATACTCTCATCCCTTCTCTTTGAAGACACAGACACAGAACACAATCTGAGTTCACAAATCACTCTCACTTAAAACTCTCTCTCTCTTTCTAATACTTATGCGGAGACTTTGTTTACTCTACTTTCTTCTGCACTCTTGCTTCTCCACTGGTATGTCCATCTTAGTTTAAATACTGCTTCTCCACTATGTGTTTCACATCCTAGTTCTGTTATGCTTTCCTTTACTGTTTTTCTGCAACTTTGTCATTATTGTTCCTATGTGAATTCCCTTACCCTTTACCCTTTGTACGTGAGTTATGGTTCAGGTCATAACAACACTCAAATATTGCTGTCTATGATTCTGAACTGGGTTCTTTGAATCCCTAACTCAATCAATTCCCACTCCTTTTCCCCTTTTATGTGTCTCAGCATTGGACTTGGGACTGATAGTGTCCTAATCACTATCCAGACCTTGGTCTGACCTCGAAGGGTTTACTCCTAACTTGTTAAACCAAACAAGTAGTCAGGGGTGTGCTGGCCTACTTTGTGGCTAGGTATGACCACCACCTGCCATGGCTCCCCAATTCCCCTTTCACTTTGCACTTACTCTTAGCTATAAGTTCTGCCCCTCTCTGGCAATCCATGCTTTGGGACCCCTGAGCTCCCTCTGAACTTGGACGCCTGAGAGCTGGCTCTTCTACACTGCACTATTCTAATTCTAATGGTATCCTGTGTGTATGTCTGGAATGCCTGAGATTCCTTGGAACTTTGAAACACCTTGGATAATGAGAAGGCTTTGGAAATCTGGATCCCGGAAGTGGCTCAATCGCATATTATTAGACATTAAGGTTGAATTAGGCTGCTCGGATCTAGCTGTTAGCTCTTGATGCACTTTTAATTTCCAGTTTGATCTATTGGGTTGTAATAACTTGTATGAAACTCGGGGAGTATAGTAAAAGGGTGTGGGAGGGGACTTTACTTTCTTGCATCCAAGGGATAGAAATCATGATTTAGGATTATACTTTTAATCAAACTAGAAATCCTGCCTATAGGGTCATTAATACTGATTCAATCACATAGAAACCATGCCTACAGGGTTTAACGCTTAATTTCACCGCAAATCACCTAGAAAGTATGTCTATAGGATTTAACACTCATGTTCTGTAATTACACATATAGAGATCATGTATATATGCTCTTGCATTTCTGCATATACCAATATCATTGGGCAAACAATTGGTAGGTTTAATAATAAGGTTGCATATAGACATCATGTGTATAAGACTTATATTAATGTCATGAAAAGGTATTAAAATTAGTAAACGTATAGAAAGCATGCCTATAGGAAATCTCGATTTTCAACAGCCTCATTCGTTTTTAAAACACTATTAATTGCTAGAACTCGTATCTACTTTACTAAAAACTGGTAGTTTTCTACCCCCTTTTTCTGAAACTCGCTAAAATTAGTAAACCCTTTTCTATAATCAATCCGCACTTTCCTGGAACTCACAAACCTTTTGATAAGCCTGCATCTTTTCTGCAACAACTGGTAACTCTTTTGCATCTTTTTCCTGAAATAAATAGATCATATGCCTAGTTTTATTTCAACACATAGACAAAAGATTGGCTAATTAGTCATTGGGTCTGTCCCTGACAACTGTATCCGAGTCGCCTAATGCATACTTTCTGTCTAAATATATGCGTTGAACCAGTCCGCTAGCTACTTAATTTTAATCTAAGACCAAATCAGTATTTGTCAAGGCATGCTAAACTATATGATTATTTGACTACTATATGATTATTTGACTTCTGGGGTTAATTTAAGCCTTATTTGCTTGTTTATTCTTCCCTTCTACTTGATACTTGTTTTGAATGTCGAGCTAGAATTTTATCCTTTAAACTCCACAAAGGCCTCCATCCCTTTCTTTCCCCTTTAGGATTAGAAGTCCTAATACCCCGGGACTGATAGGATTGGAACGGGTAGTAGTATGCGATAAGTTAACGATACTATTTTCTCGCTTTAATACCTTAACGGGGTGGGAAGGGTAGACATGGATATGATGATTACACGATAACGCTATGCGTACAATTGGGTACCAGTGTTGTGCGAATGATCCATGTAATATATAAACCTAGGACCCCCTCCCTCTTTATTAGTTTAACAATTTTCAGAATTTTAAAAGCTGCTGCACTTTCAACTTCTGTTTCTTACACAACTTTTGAGTTGGTTGCACCAATTGCTTGACCCCTTCCGTTTACTTGCGTATCTGTTTTATAACAAAGAAGTTTCTTTCCTGAATTTCAGCACTTCTTTAACCCCTTTTTATGCTTCTTATTTGCAATACTTGTTTGTTTATTCGCGTTTGCATTTAAAGTCATAATTATAGCATGACCGGGAACCACATTAGTGGATTTTGAGGGGTGCCTAACACCTTCCCCTCGAGATAATTTCAAGCCCTTACCCAAAACTCTGGTCTTCGTCTTTAATTTTTTCCAGAAGTGTCCTAATGCACTATAATCATTAGATGGCGACTCTCCAAACTCTCAAAACCCAACTCCCAAAGCGGGAAAAGAGTTGTCTTCCCGAATGTCGTGAACCCGATTCTGCAAGAAAAAAGGGGGCCGTCGACAGCATGGCGACTCTGCTGGGGATGTCTTTAGGTTTTTACCATTGCATGCTATATGTGACTTTATTGCTTTCTTTTACTGCTTTTGTTTAATGCCTTTATTTGAAA
The DNA here is from genome assembly GCA_026770625.1 of Nicotiana glauca. Taxonomy (NCBI): domain Eukaryota; kingdom Viridiplantae; phylum Streptophyta; class Magnoliopsida; order Solanales; family Solanaceae; genus Nicotiana; species Nicotiana glauca. The sequence goes on from MU725967.1 coordinate 41,907, forward strand.
TTGACTTGTTTCTTTTGTTTCTTTTGTTTCTTTTTCTTTGACTACTTTCATTTACCGCTTTTTTCATAAATGCTGTTGTAATTTTTTTTTGAGCAATCATTGTAAGCTTTATTGTATGAACGTGAAAATACGTGTCAACATGTTTCATTTTTGTAAACTGCATTTTCAACATCATATTTCACTCGTACCAAACAAATGCTATAGCAACGCTTATAATGAGTAGTTGCGCACTTCCAATACTATCACCCCCTAAATTTGGCAAAGGCATATTTGCGATAAAACCAGTCGATCAACGGTGTAGTCGACGGTTCCGTGCCTTTCCCCCTTGAGTTTTCGGTTCAAGGGTATCAGTCTAGCACTTCAAAATAGAAACCTTATTCCATTTAAATTGTACATGCATCATGTTCAAACCTAGCTGAGTCAGTTATGTTGTCCACATAATGGCTCATTAAGATAGCCTTGTCCAAAGTCCACCGGGTTTCCTTGAAACCCAAACAGACGCCTCCATGTTTTGTGCATTTATTTGGAGAACTTAAGTGCTTGCTATACTAATTATTGGTTCAAATAGTCGAGTTTGGTGGGGGTAAGGGCCTAACACTTTGTTTTGCAAAAAATGAGGCACGAGATCCCTAGATTTGGCATGGTAACCAACATTCATCCAAGGCTGCTGAATTGGTTGAGCAATCTCCATTCTAGTGATCAAACACTCGCCCGCAAGTACTTAGGGAATCTGCCTTCTCTCCTAAAGATTCATCCTAACAACAAAATCATAGAGGCTGCAACATTGTTCTGGGATAGTGACAAGTATGTGTTCCACTTTGGTGATCTTGAAATAACTCCTTTACTTGAAGAGATAGGGGGTTTAGCTGGAATTCCTTAGGAGACTCCGGGTTTGCTTATGCCAGAAAATCTCAAAGGAAAGGGTTTTCTTAAGATGATGGGACTAAAGAAAAACCCAAACTTGACATGTTTGAAAGACTCTTACATCCCATTTGACTATCTATATGAAAGGTACGACCAAAGCAAGTCATACCGCACCTATTCAGACGAATTTGCTATTAACTCATTGGGACATGTCCATAGAAGAGTCTTTGTTTTCATGTTTTGCTTTTTAGGGGTGATCGTGTTCCCTATGAAGAAGGCTAGGATCCACACCAAGCTAGCCATGGTAACCAAAACTTTGATGGAAGGGATTGATGGGCAAACTTTCAGCATAGTGCCCATGATCGTCGCCGAGATATACCGCGCCTTGAAAAAATGTCAAACAACAAGGCAGTCATTTTGAGGGTTGCAACTTATTACTTCAGATTTGGCTCATGGAACACCTCCAGAAAAGGAAATACCGCCAAGAGATCCTATGCAGAGATTGAAATGATCATATTGCCTTCCATCAGCCAAGGCGTATGAATTACATCCCTAAAATGTTTGTTCAGCTGGAGGACGCCAGAGGATGGGTAGAATTGTTCAAAAATCTAAAAGAAGTCCAGGTGCAATGGATGTTTGAGCGGTTCCCCACGGATGGATTCATTGTCCGATCCCGAGATGCGCCGTTTCTCATACTGATTGGTTTGAGAGAGACTTATCCTTACGTTCCTCTCCGAGCCATGAGGCAAGCTGGAAGAAAACAAATGATACCAAGGGTCGATAAAACGAGTCACCTCAAGGCTGATTTACAGGACGATGATAGCCCTCACAGGTGCCAAGCTCAGCATTTGTGGCATTGCAAAATCGTTTTGGGGAAAGAATCCATTGAGCCAGACAGGTACCACGCCGGTTGTGTGCCGCATTATTCGGGTTGGTTAGAAGACAATAGCATGGGTCAGCCAAGATTCGTTCAAGGTCACAGAATTATTGACGAGCATGCTGAAGCACAAGTTAAGTATAATCAACTGCGCAAGAGAATTCGAGAGTGTGAAAGTGAGCATCGGGAAGTTCGAGGAGTGGAAAGAAATGGCTGTCAGTGCCAACAATCGGATAGGGTATTTGGATCGGGGTCTAGTAGAGCTGGAAGGGAAGTTCATCAAAAGGATCGAAGACTCCCAAAACGCTGAAGGAAATGCAGGCGGACATCTGGCCCGAGTACTTACTGCTAGGATTACGCAAATTGGTGAAGCTGTTCGAGGGAGACAAGGATGCCAAATCTGGGGAAGGTCCTTCTGGGACCAAGTAGTTAGGAGTCCTTTATTTTTCTTTAATGATGTAATAAGGCCAATGGCCACTAATGACATTTACTTTCTGTTATTTAGAGTCGTTTTGGATTCGTCTTATTTTTATCAATAAAATGAGGCATTTAGCATTATAAGTTCTCCAAAACTATTTGTCGATAGGCCTACCTCGGGCACGAGGCACCAAAACTAGGATGCAATTTACATTTTCACACAATATGTTTAAATAATGCAATACGTTTTCCTCAGAACCCGTACTAACTTGCTACCTTTTTGTTTTTCTTTATTTTTTATTCCCCTCCCCAAAGGTTAGTTTGTGCATTCTGGCACCATCAACATACTCCACAAGATCCAAGGGCCCTCCACCTCCTCTTCCTCCGAGTCCTGTCCGAAATAAGAACAAAGGTAAAATGGGAGATACAAGCGCCAGAAAGGAGATAGAGATTCCTCAAGGTACCCCGGTTGCTAAGGAAACTGCACAACTGGAACAAAAGCTATTGAAATTTCGAGAAGAACTGGATTAGGTTCGGAATTTGGCGAACCTATCATTTTCCCTCACCGCTCCTGATGTCAACAACCAGAATCCCTCACCTCCACAAAACACCCCACAACCACAGATACAACCCACTCATACCCAACACTACAATGCGTGCCACACTCCAAATAACACTCCACTACTCATTCCCGAGCCATTGAACACCACCAACGACCATCTCCACAACACTCCTATTTATACGGATACCGTACCCCACTATATCTCAAATGCACTTGAGTTTGATGACAAAGACTCCCTTATCAGGAACTTAGCGGCAGAACTCAAGAAATTAACCAGCCGAGTTCAGGGAGTGGAAGGTAACAAAGGCATTGAAGGGTTGAATTATGAGGACTTATGCATTCAACCAGACGTTGAACTTTCGGAGGGGTAAAAACCTCCCAAGTTCGAAATGTTTGATGGAACAGGAGATCCCAGAGTCCACATGAGGAATTATTGCGATAATCTAGTTGGGGTTGGAAGAGATGAGAAGATCCATATGAAGCTCTTCATGAGGAGCTTAAATGGAGATGCACTATCCTGGTACATCAGTCAGGACCCCAAGAAATGGACAAGTTGGGTAGGTATGGCGTCGGACTTCATGGATAGATTCCAGTTCAATACAGAGAATGCACCAGATGTGTTCTACAAATAGAATTTGAAGAAGAAACCCACCGAAATATTCCGCGAGTATGCCACTCGTTGGAGGTCAGAAGTTGCAAAGGTCAGGTCGACCTTAGAAGAAGAGCAAATGAATAGATTCTTCGTCTGGGCTCAGGATCCCCAATATTACGAGAGGTAGATGTTGATCGAGGGTCAAAAGTTCTCTGATATCACCAAACTCGGAGAAAGAATCGAAGAGGGCATCAAGAATGGTATGGTTACAAATCTTGAAGCATTGCAAGCCACCAATCAGGCTTTACAAACTAGTGGCACATCTAAGAAGAAAGATGTAAGTGCGGTAATGGTCGCACAGGGAGCCAAATCACCACCAAAATACCACACTTACCCATCACCTCCATTTACAGATCAGCCCATCCCGAATTACCAAGCACCCGCACCCTCCTATACACCTCCCATTTACCAATCCTCTCCACCTCTCACATATCAACCCACCTCACCCAGATACTCTCGATCAGCACCTGTTTACCAAGCTTATAGAGCGCAACCCTCTCACTACCAATCACCACCCACCCATCAAAATTTTCCAAGACCCAGACAAAATTTTTACCGTAAACCTCCCAGACAATACACATCCATCGCTGAACCAATTGACCAACTATATGAAAGACTTAAAGCTGCTGGTTACGTCACTCATATCCCAGCCAAAGCTCTAGAAAACCCCTTGTCACACCTCCTTTTGGCGCTACCGCACCCCGCGAAGGGCGTGGTAAAGGGAGTTTTTCCAATTAAAGGACAATCGAAACGGGATTTATTATTAAGATTCAGAGTCNAAAAAGATTGACTCTGTATTACAGTCCGCGAACCAGAAATTCGGATAAGGAATTCTGTTAACCCGGGGGAAGGTGTTAGGCATTCCCGAGTTCCGTGGTTCTAGCACGGTCGCTCAACTGTTATATTTGGCTAAATTATCTGATTTTAACATGCTTTAACTTATGTGAAAATTTTAACTTTTAACCGCTTTTAATATTATTATTATATTATTTTTACAAAGAATTGCAACGTCGTGAAAATGTATTTCGGACTGCACCGGACCAGTACGCCTGTGGCCTTTAACACATTTCGACTTCGTTGAGATTTGGATTTTGGTCACATAAATATGCACCTGAGTTTAAGAAAATAAATTATTAAAGGCGCGCCTAAAGCGACTAGCGTATCGTTATTTTTAGAAGGCCGTAAAATAAGCTAAACGGTCTGTCCCGAAATCTAAGCATTTAAAATAACCATCTATTGAGGGCCCCGCAATTTGCGTGTTATTTGGCGAGGCTTATCTCATTTATTGTTTAAAGACAAATAAACCGCTTTTTACTATTTATTATTTTTAAGAGAATTGCAACGTCGTGAAAATGTACTTCGGGCCACACCGCACCAGTATGCCTGTGGCCTTTAACACATTTCGACTTCGTTGGGATTTAGATTTGGGTCACATAAATGTGCACCCGAGTTTAGGAAGGTAACATTATTAAATACGCGCCTAAAGATACTAACGCGTTATTATTTTGGGAAGGCCGTGAAATTCGCTAAACGGCACATCCCGAAGTCTAAGTATTTTTTTTATATACATTTATGAGGGCCCCGCAACTCTACATTTTATTTGGCGAGGCGCACATCGTTTTTACTACTTTTGAAGGCCAACCTAAAGTAACTACAATTTTCATTGTTCTTCCTAAATTTTGAGATTATTGCAAGGTCATTATTTATGTAATCAATCACAGAAGTATGTACATTAATAACTTACTAGAATTAATCTGTGAAGCATATGAGTCCCTTGTTTAAGAATTAGTGTATTTGGAACACATATACATTTTAATAAAGAATGAACAACTGCACCAACTGATACAATGAAAGTGTGATTGTCTTGAGGCACACTAGTAAAAAAAATACTCTTAACAGATATTCCCAAAAAAACGTGCACTTCAATATGTGCAGATTGTTCCAACAAATTTGTTACTTTATATTTTATCATGACTTATCCCCAAACCTTACCAAAACAAATTCTTCATTTTTCAATACAGACATGGAATCAAACAGAAGTCAACGAGCTATTTCAAACAAGACAGAAAGAAATACACAAGAAGTGAAATTTTAATAAACACCAACAAATCAATATGAACCAACATAATGATACGATGAAATTATCAAATGGATGAAAAATAAGAGTTGAACCTCAATGACTTTCTTGTGTTTGATTTATCCAACAAAGCTCCAAGTGAATAACCCAGCAGTACATGTTCCTCTAAATTGAAGACAAGGCTTTTGACCGGAACTTCGACTAACGACCTCGAACGGAACCTCGGACAAACCTCCTCCGGCAAACTCGAACGGCAAATCCAACAAACAGAACCTCAAACGGGTTTGATAAGGACAAGGACGGGCTGTTTTGGGACAGAAATGAAGGTCGCCAGATTTAAACAAACGTGCGCCGAATTCAATGGAGATTCTCTTGGTTTTGTTTACTGCGGCGCGGAGCTGGACGTGACTATGGAGGGTGGTCGTGGGGCGTGACTACGGAAGGCGACGCGGAAGGGCTGTCTTGGTGGCCGGCTTGGTCGCTGTCTTGGTCGCCCGTCTGGCGTTAGTGGTGGCGCTGGCTGGTTGACTGGTTGTTTCTCGATGGAGATGAAAGGGAAGCTCAGTCGATGGTGAGGTGTGGTAGACGATGCAGGCAAAGATGAAGGGTTGTTTTGGTCGTTTGAGTGGTTAGCGACATTGCTGGAGGGGAGGGGCTGCTAGTATTTCTTGGGGGTTCTAGGTTAGAGGTCTGCCATGGTTTTGTGCTTGGTTAAGAATAAGAAGGAGGTGAAACGAGGGGTCTAGTATTGGAGAGGGTGGTTGTTTGGCGTAGGAGACGGTGGGGGAAGGGCTGGTTCGACGGCTAGGCGTGGAGGTGACGAAGGAAATGGTGGTTGACGACTGGGGACCATAAGGGAGCTTTAGGGTTTTGTATTTTTGTTTTTCGTTCTCCCTGAAGAAGAAGAATGTACAGTAGGTTTTTTTTTCGCTTCCAAACGTTATTTTTTCCCCCCAGAACCCTTAGCCTTCTCTATTGTATTGTGTGTATATATTATGTCTTGTTTCAAAATTTTGAAAATCCCACGTGAGAGACCAAGGGTGATGGTCTTCACGTGGGCTTAGTGTTCAAGGTCTCGTGCTTCATCCGTGTTCCCCACGTGTGTCCCCCACGTGGTGGACTCGGATTATTATGGGCTAGGTCCGAAAATTAAGTCTAAAACCGGATAGTTTAAACCCGAATATTATTCTTTGCCCGGAACAGAGAATAAGAACACGATGTTATTTAATTAATCCTACGCAAGTGAAATAACTATAAATAAGACAAGACTATTTTTATATTTTTTCATTATTTAAAATAACTACCAAACACTATTTTTTGCAATTTTCATTTTTTATATAAAAATAAAAATATAAAGTACTATTTTTGTATTTTTAAAGTTTAAAATGACTACAAAACATTAATAAAAATTATTTTTGTAATTTTTCATTTTTATATAAAGATAAAAATATAAAGTACTATTTTTGTATTTTTTAAGTTTAAAATGACTACAAAACATTAATAAAAATTATTTTTGTAATTTTCGTTTTTATATAAAGATAAAAATATAAAGTACTATTTTTGTATTTTTTAAGTTTATGACAAATACATAAACTAAAAATTTATATATATCCTTTTTTTGTAATTTTTCCTTTTGTGACGAAAATAAAGTAAAAATGGTCAAAATTAGCTAGAATAGCTATATTAGGCTTAAATTAAATATTTATGCTAAAAATGTGAAAATTCTCGGGGAGGGTCAAAAATCACGTGTTTACAGCTGCCCCTCTTTGACTGGAAACACAAAGAGTTTTCAGACAAAGAACGACTAGACAAGTGGTTTGACCCGACCCTTATTCGGGGAGATTAAACTAAAGAGAGAGGAAGAGAATGTGACCGAGCCCTGGTATCTGAGCTGCCTACATATCCTTGGCTATAAAGGAATCAGGCCACGTGTAGTTCGGAAGTGAGAGAGAATATGGAGTATACCGAGGTGGAGAGCCAGTCGAGGTACCGTTCCGCCGAGGTTCCGTTCCGTCGAGGTTCCGGTCTGTGGTCCTGCTATTACATCAAAAATCAAAACATGAAAAGGCTAACTAATCCTATCAGCTACTAGTTACAAGATTCATATCTATGACTCTTTTGAAGCTTGATCTTGAGTATTGGTTGGTGCTTCATGCGGACTCTAAATTTGAAACTTGATACTCGTTAGCTGCAGGTGTTGGTTCAATCTTTTCAACTTTCTGGATCATGACCAGGCTTGCGGTTCTTGTGACGTTGACCATGTCTTGGACAACTTTAATCAGTTTCTGCATTTTGGATCGACTTCTTGCCTCCTTTTTTCTTCTGGTTTATTGTGACTAAACTTCTGTTGATCACCTCGGACTGTTGACTCGTATTTTTGAGGCAAGCTTCTTTTGTTGCTAAACTGAATTGCGTTCTGCATTGAATTCTCTCATTCTCCAGGTAAGCGTCTGATTATCGAACTTGGACTGCTTCTTTCCTTCTCGTGAGGTTCGAATTGTTTTTCCTTCGAAACCTGGACTAACTTCTTCCGCCCACTGTTGCCTTCCTTCTCACTTCTGAATTTGGATTTATGCTGGGGATTTTTGGCGTAACCTTCTGCCTTCATG
>MU725969.1:12546-33104 GCA_026770625.1 Nicotiana glauca
CGGTCAAACTTCTCAAAAACCTTCAAATTTCTATCTTTAGCCAAATGGCTCCAAAATGACCTACGGACCTCCGAATTTACTCCCGCTCTCGCTCCCAACTCCAGAATCACCATATGGAGCTATTCACAGACTCAGAATCTCAAACGGACATTGTTAACACTGAAATGCACTTCAAACCAAACTTATAAAATTTCTTCTAAAATGCTAACTTCCACCATAGGTGCCAAAACGATCCCAGGTTATCCAAAACCCGAACCGGGCATATGCCAAAGTCCGAAATCATCATACGAACCTACTAGAACCTTCAGATCCTGATTCTGAGGTCGTTTACTTAAAAGTCTCATCCTAGTTAATTCTTTCAACTTTAAGCTTCCGAAATGAGAATTCTCTTCCCAAATCAACTTCGAACTTCCCGAAACTCAATTCCGACCGCGCATACAAGTCGTAATACCTGAATTGAAGTTGCTCATGGTCTCAGACTGTTGAACGACGCGCTAGGGATCAAAACGATCGGTCGGGTCGTTACAAGAACACTAATATCTAAGTCCGAATAAATATAATATACTAGTTTTGAAAATAAAACACAAAATAACATGGAAACACATTCAATAGGCAGTGATATACATTATTATACAAGTTTGGATATAAAATAAATAGAAATACCTCGATGTTGTGAGTATTTTGCGTGAAAATTTGAAGACGAAGGAGTTAAACCACGATAATACAATGCTCTACTACGATATGGGACCTACGTTCTTAACTTATTGTGTGACGGGAGGGGCCCACGATTTTTTAAAAAATAAAAAACGAGCAGTTGTGGGGGGGGGGGACCAGAAGAAAGAAGAGTTTTTAAAAAATGGGGAAAGAGTTCTGCGGTCGGGGGAAGAAGACAAAGGGCATATAAAAGGGAGTATAGCGTATGAAAATAAAACGCTATGTATAGCGTACAATAAAAAGATGCTATATAATGAAGTCAAATCGTCAGGCCATATAGCGTGCAAAAACAACACGCTATACCTTAATGATAAAAGTTACCATTAAGGTATAGCGTGTTATTTTTGCACGCTATATATAGATATGTATTTTTTTCACCTATTAATGTGGTTTGAGTCAAAAGAAATAATATTTAGGTTCCGGACTCAAAGTATTAGGTATCACTAACTTCAATACAGTATTAGTCACATTCATTATGTGTAAAAAAATATCTACTTACTCGAATACTACGTTAAATTGTGTGACCCACTATTAGAAATTTGGCAAAAATCGATCAAGAAAAATAGACAAATTTGGTCAGTTTTTTAAATATTTTATTTTTTAATTTTTTTACGAAATCGATCAACTTTGGTCGGTTTTCTTTGACGCATAAATGCGAAAAGTTATTTTTGAGTCCAACAAAATTTATTTTTCAAGAAACCGACCAATTTTGATCTGTTTTTCAATTAAGATAAATAAAAATTAATATTAAAAAATGGACCAACTTTGGTCGGTATTCTTAGGCCGGTCATTTTAAAAAATCGACCAACTTTGGTCGGTGATTTTATCTTTTAACAAAACTGACCAACTTTGGCCGGTTATTTTCGTGCGAAAATATAATTAAAAAGTATAAATAAATAACTTAAAATAAAATGCACTAATGGTCAAGTGGTAGAATAGTATCCTGCCACAGCACACACCCCGATTCGATTACCAGATGGTGAATCTTTTGATTACATAATTAAAATACCGACCAACTTTGGTCGGTATTTTTGGGCAATATTTCCTTTTTCGAATTTAATTGGCTGACCAACGTTGGTCGGTAATTTCCGACCAACTTTGGTCGGTATTCTTAACCGACCATCAAAATATCGTCCACGCGTAAATGGTCGCATTTTGATCGATAATTGACCATAACCGACCAACTTTGGTTGGTATTTTTGGTCGATGTTTGGTGAATTTCTAGTAGTGACCATCAAATCCAAAAATCTAAAATACTAAAAAGTAAATGTACTTTTGCTTAATTACATCTTCAACATTTTAAACATGTGATTAGTAAAGTCGAGGGCATGAGTCCTACTACAGAATACAGATGAAGTGCTAAAAGTTTCCAACCCCATTGAATGTATGATTGCTTGATATAACACATAAATGAAGATATCAAATTGTAGTTACATTGTCAACATCGCCATTTTCAATTGATTCTGTTCTGTTTTTATCCTACATCTATGTGGAGTGATTTTATTTTGTGTTTCACGTAACTTACACTAGTTATGTAAAATCTCTTTTTATCTCACATATTTGTGGACTCGTATCTTATATATTTGGATCCACAAAATTCTGGAACCCACATAGTTGTGACACAAAAAGGAGGTCTTACACAACTAGCATCAGTTGTATGAGGCACAAAATAAAAAATTTTCATCCATGTGCCCGTTTATTTTGACTACGATCAATTGACAACCAACAAACAAAAACCTAATGCAATTACTATTATCACCTTAGAATAAAAAATTAATAATCGAGGTTTTATAATAATGTGGAAATTAATAAATACAAATCCGTTCATGCAATATCGTTTAAAAGTTTGGACGAAAATAATGATAATTCATAAGTATTCGAATAATAAGTATATAATAACATAAATGTTTTATAGTCCATATTCAATTTGCATATGTGTTTACACCAAAAACGATTATTTATTTCCTTGATAAACACCACTCAATTTAAAATATATACTACATCCGATCCATGTTATTTCACACCTCTTGCGAATTACTGATCACGCCCAACTCTAATCCCACAAAAGATAAACGGTCGCTATAAATATAATTCGGTCTGAGAGTTCGGAGTCGAATCTCATAGAGAACTAATGTTTTGCTATAGCTGTTCAATATCACTAAAAAGACAAGCTCGAACAATTTCTAATTTATAAAGAATGTGATTTTTTATTCTAAACAAATCTAAAAGGTAGTAAAACTCTCAATTAACAAGGATGAAATTAGAGACAAGATAAGGAGGCCTAGAGTTATGATTTTTTCAGTTGTCGGAATCCTCCCTGTTACGTCTCTTATAATATTGCCTAAGTATTCTATCGATCGTGAGTACTTCGAGTGTCGTAATTCTCTTCTGAGCAACTACCATAATTTACTAGACGTATTCTTCTTAACTATGCTAGCTGGCACCAGTTCACCGCTCATTAAGATCATACTAAGGTTTCGTTATTCCTAATCCCACCTTTGAAACATCCATATTGATTCCTCACATACGTTAGGAGCGATATTGTTCAACAACTGCCTAAATGTGTACATTTTTCAAGCAATACAACTAAAGAAGGGCAGTCAATCGACGATCATCAATCAACAAAAATAAATACATAGTTGAACAAGTAGAGAAATCCAACGGCTCAATTATATAAAAATAAGAAGAATTTATCCTACAAAAAATTTCATCAAAATCCTAGATACCAAATTAGTTATTCATAATAATATAAAAAATTATAATACTAGAATTCATAACAAATAATGAAAAATTGGAAGAAGAAAGTGAAAAACTCATAAAAGAATTCTCTTTCTTGCTTCTAACGTGTTCTTGCCTCCTTAGGTCTAATCCCCTCCCAAAAACATCCAACCTCCCTCTTAGACATGTTTAGAGAGTATTTATAGGCTAAGGCAGAAGTCTCCAAGTCTGAAATTGAGTAGGAAATAATTTATTCGCGGACCGAGGGACCTTGCTATAAGCCAGGCGAGGCCTGGTCTGTAGTGCGTCATAAGCCAGGCGAAGCCTGGTGGAGCTCGCCTTAAGCTAGGCGAGGCGAGGCGAGGCGAGGTCTATAGCAAGGACTATCGTGCTACAGAGTTGGCGACACCTAGTCTTGCTCCAGGCTTGGATACTTCGTGCTTTTATGTTTTTTTTTGTATTTTCTTTCTCTTTTCGTGTAACCTTCACTCATTTTTGTCTTTCGCTCATACACATAAAATAGCATACTTTAGCTCAAATATCGCATAATTAACCACTAAACTAACAACATATAAGGAGAAGAATATATTAAACATATAACATTTTGGCCAAACACGAGTTACAAAAACATTTCATGGTCTTGATTATTAGACTGTTTGTTTAAACTATCCTTTATATCATTTTTAAAACATATTACTTAATTAATACTCAAACAAATTAAATAGTAAGGTAGATTTATTAAAAAATAACAATAAAGTGTCAATTATTTTAAAATAATAAACTCAATCTATCAAAATAACTAATATTTGAGATCAAATAACGTACTAATTAAATTTAATGATATTATAACATGCATGCAAAACAAACCTATAAAATAAAGTAACTTATTTTAAAAGTAAAGAAGGTTAAAGTCTTGAAAGTTATCGTTACTCCAATTTTATTGTCTGTTCCCCATTTCAACGACATTGAATTACAAAATCATTCTTAGAGGCCTCCTAATTATAAGCCTCCATTTTAGTTGTTTCATTCTTTTAAATAATAAATAAATGTTTCATCTTTCATGTGCAATTGTGTGATTTTGTCCACTATTTGGAACCATAGATGACAAACGCGTATTCCGCTTACGTGTTCTAAGACCCCGATTGGTCATAATTTTTTTTTTTCGGAATTAGTTTTTGATCGTAAAATTTTTGTAATTTTCACTTGAAGATAAATATTAAATTTTTTGAAAATCTAAAAAATTTCAAAAAATTATTTTTCAAGATTTTTCACTCAAATCACTTACAAAAATTCTAAAACAACCCAAAATTATATTCATATCGAAATACAACTATAATTTTAAAATATCATTTTCACTTAAATTTTTTTTCTTCAAAATTTTACAATTTTTATGTCCAAACGCCTACTAAATCATTTGGGGACTTCTATTTTGTGGGTTTCATTCGTGCATGTTATATGTATTAAAGTCCCGATTAATCAAAGATTTGAGATGCATAAGTCACACACGACAAGATGTTTTTTATCAAGATTTTTCTATTCTAAGGACTCGAACACGTAATATTTAATTTAAAATAGAAGGATCCTATTTATCCCATTCAATTCTTACCTGCAACTAAGAACACATTTGGATATAAGAATTCTTTTACTTTTTTTTGAAAATTTTTCACTTATTTTTGAAATTAATGTTTGGCCATCAAATTTTTAATTTTCGCTTGAGGATGAATTTTAAAATTTTTCGAAAATTTGGAGAACTTCAAAAAGCTATTTTTCAGAATTTACTCAAATCAATCACAAAATTTCAAAGACAATCAAAATTATATTCAAGTCCAAACACAACATTTAATTTTCAAATATTATTTTATTTGAAAAACAATTTCACTTTTTTTTTAAAAATTTTTACAAGTCCGAACGCCCACTAACATTAATTACTGGAAATCTACCACACGAGCATTAGGTAAATTGTGAATACACGCGCTGAGGAAAGCATGTAATGTAGGATTAGCTCAAATCGGTTTAATGCACTCAGTTGCCAGTGTGCAGTACTCAGAGGTGACTCATGTAATCTAAAGTTACGAAATCAGACACTAATAAACACCAAAATTACGTAATTTGCCACTTTCAGCTCACACGGACACAAAGGCTTATACGGTTAGTCGGTTACAAATAAAACACGGAAAACATACGTACAGCACGTGCTCACCACTAGATTTTACAGGTTAATGGCGTCATAATTTTATTTATGTCATTAATCAATAACAATCTATGTTTTGAAAGGTAGAATTGGAACTCGCTCCGGGGCGGAGCTCTCGTAAAACGTCCCTGGGCTTATGTGTGGGGCTTAGTTCCGTGAGACTTACGCCTCGCCATCGAGGCTTATGCTCCGGACACGCCCAACGCCAAGCGTATTGGGCTCGCCTAATAGAACTTTATGCAATTCTATCTAACTAACCTCGTAAATTCTCAAATTTACTTAATAAATCGTTGACTATTCAAAATTACTTTTTTCTTGCATAAATCATTAAGTTGAGAGTATGATATGTCATAATTAAAATAAAAATTATTATACATTATCCACTAAGACTGTTATGATAGTTAATTTTAAATAAATCTTTCATTTAAAAGGTATTTATTTATTAACTTCTATTATGTCTTTATTATATAATAGTTCATAATTTTTTATAATTATTTCTCTAGATATTTTTTTCACGTCTACAAGATACAATACTTATAAATAATATAGCTCAGTTTTAGCTAGTAACTATTTACAAATAATTAGTTATCATGGTATTGTATGGTAAATTATGTGTCATTTATTAACTTGTTGAAACTTAAAAATAAATGATGCTATAGAATCATATTTAAATTATGAATTATGTTTTTATATAAATTCTCTTTCAAATAGAAAGCATATTAAATAAAAAGAATATTTTAAGAAAAATATCAAATTATAATATCGAAATTCTTTCAAGATTCATTACTTCTTAAGAGATAAATATAAGACTTCATATCAAATACATTACTTTTGATGTTTTGAGTAGTAACAACATTGCAACTAATTTGCATATTATGATGTATGTCATACTTTTCATATTATTCATAGTTGAATTATAATTTATAAATATTTTAAATAGATTATTTGTAATAATTTTGTGGTTTAACTGTAATTTTTATAATTATTTTATATTTTATACTATCTTAAAATTGTTGAAATCAGTAAAATTTAAAGATCCGTGGGACTTACGCCCCATGTCTCAGGGCTTATGTCTCGCCTTGTTAGAGGTAAAACGCCTCGCCTCACGCCCCCGCCTTTTAAAACATTGATAACAATAAAGGGAAAAATAGGAAAAAGAAAAGGCCGATTTTGAATTACATAAGTTAAGGGGTGATGGATTTAGAGCCTATTTGGAAAGCCACATTCGAAATGAATTTGGGTGTAATTGAGTGCAATTATACACTTTGGCATATTTATTTGGCCAAATAATTACTTGATCAACGATGTAATTGGAGGGGTGTAATTAGTGAAAGTACAAGAGGGGGTAAATTGTAAATATTTTAAACTTAATTGCTTATTAGTTGACTTGTTAGTAGAGTAGTCGACTAGATGTAATTGTTCAGCAGATATAATAAGTAAAAAGCAGAAAGTAATTGCAGGAATTAAAGACACCTGGATTTTATACTGGTTCGGATACAATGTGAATCATAATCCAATCCCCTTGGGTTGCAAGGGATTTCTCTTTAGTAAGTGTGTTCTCCGAGTATAGTTGTAGTGAATTGCACACAGTTTATCTAGCACTCGTTTTGATACAATGCCTCACCAGTCTTATGCTCTCTTTCTTTCTCTGACTTGTTACACGACAGATCTTAATGAACTACAATATTTGTATGCAGTAGAATAAAGAGAATGATTTTTGGTTCAATCAAAGTATGTTCAGCTAGGGTCTAAGAAGGGCTATAAATATATTGATGAATGGTAGAGACTTGACAACCCAAGAGATTTGATCCTTGGAGAGAATAAATTCTTTCCAAGAATACGGTAGAGAGCCATTGGGCCTTCTTGATTTCCTTCCTTACAAGCGAGGACTGCTCCTTGACTAACGAGGACTACTTCCTTGACTTTTGGACTTTCCACACTTGGGCGCGTATCTTTCAATCTTCCTTGATTCGTGCCTTAACCAAAGGCTTGATTGATTTTCTTTAATCTCCTCATACGAATGAGAACTGCACCTTGATTGTTGCGTTTTCTTTGCTGATTGATTTGTTGATTGGATTCCGTCTAGCTTTGCGAGTTCTTTCCTTAGTTTTCCAGATATCCTGATTGTATGGTAATCTTTAGTCATTGATTTCTTCCCTTATTCATCATGATTTACTCCAGCAGTCTTGAGGAATCTTCTTTGCTTCTTGTAATTGATTCCCTGCACATGTATATTATTTGCATCATTAAAACATAATCTAGCAATCTTCCCCTTTTTTATGACGATAAAATAATATAATAATGTAAAGAAGTAAACACCAGTCAACTTCCCTGTGTTTTACTCCCTCTTAATGCATGCATGCGACTTGACTTGTCCGCTCCCCCTCAATGTATGCAGTCGACTTCTTTATCGTACCTGTACTTTTCCGCTCCCCCTCAATGGAAGCACTCGACTTCTTTACTGGTCCTGTATAATACATGGGGCTACCTGTATAAGGCCTGGACGACTGGATAACAGACCTGTCAACTTTTTTTTTGTACATGTACATTATATAAGACTATCTGTAGATTTTTCTCCCCCTTTTTGGCATCAGCAAAGAGGGAATAATACCATAACTGAAGAGAGAGCATTAAAACAGAGTAGCTAAGAGAATTATCTAATGGCTGAAAATACAGCCACCAAAAACAGCACAGCAAAAAAAACACAATCCTAGGGCTTAAAACACAGCCCACCAAAGCAGAGTAGCAAATTGTCTAAAAAAACATCACCAAATCAAACTGCCGGCGCAGGAAATAGGTAAGGGTATTGCAGATGGCCTCCTTTAACTGTTCGAAGCTTGCATTTGCAGAGACGCTCACACCATCCAGCCTGTCATGAACCTCCTTGAAAGCTTTGACAGCATTCTCCCTTACTTTGTGAACTGCAACTCTAATTTTGGACACATCAGACCCTGTTTCCTTGGAAATAGCATGAATGTCAGCAATAGTAGACTGAGTGGCGGTGAGGAGGTTTTTGATCTTAGAGAGTTGGGAGTTAATAGCACAAAGTTTTTCACTAAGCTCAGAACCATCAAGATTAAGCGAAGGAACAGAGGGTGAATGTTTGTGTTCAATAGGGGCCGGCTTTGCTTCACTATCACTTTTCTTAATCCAGGAGCCCTTGACATTTACATAACCCATACTAGCAAAGGCTCTAGAATTGTAGGACTTGGAGATAGTAATGAAGGGATAGTTTGACACGGAAATTCGATGGGCTTCCATAATATGAGTGATTTCCATGTCATAGGGTAAATTAGTGGGATCCTCAACACTTTCTATCATGAAGTTGATAACCCAGGAGGAAAGCTTAATTTTGAGTTTGGTTACAAGGCAGTAGATAAAGAAAGTGTCTCTTTGAGAGAATGTTTAAAAAGAACCAGTACGGGGAAGCAAAGTGGTTGCCACAATATGGGCCAAAACCCATATTTCAAAACTAACATCGCCGAGGCCTAATTGGTTTGGAAGGTTTTCAGAGGGATACTCAGCAATATACTGTTTAGCCTGGTCAAAAGAGATTTCAAAATTATCAGGCCAGATGTTTTTAAACAGGGTAGGAAAGCCAGAACAATGACACTGAAAAATTGAGTCAAACAAAGCACAATCAAGAACAATGCGTTGACCCAACACAAGAGATTCCAACCTATCAGGTTTTCTAGACTGCAGATTTGCATAAAAATATTTTGACCAGGGGTTCATACACCTTAGGCGGAGGAATAGATAGGAATGATGCCCACCCTTGATAAACAAAAAGATCTTTAATATGAGAGTTAAGGGCTTCCATGTCATCAAGATCAACAACCCTCCCATAAGCGATGAGATTGTTTTTTAGAGCAATAAAAAGATCCCTATTTGGGGAATCCCAGAAATTTAGATCAGACTCAAGAAAGGCAGAAAAACCAACCTTTGATTTCTTTGGGGTAGATGAGACAGGGGTTTCTTCCATGGGTCGCTTGCCTAAACCCTTTTCACCTAGAAGTTGAGAGTGTTCAGAGTAATTTCCCTGAGATGAGGCAAAGCCTTCAGAGTGATCAGACCCTATGTCTACTTGCTCAGGAGGCGCAGAAATGAGTTTTGTTCTAGAGCGGGTACTCTTCCTGGTAGAAGCAGAATGATTTTTGGAGTGTTTCGCCATTGTAGAGAAGGGGTTTTGATAAGAGATTTTGGAGAATAGATGGAGATGAGAGTGATTGAGGGAGTTTTTCTGTCTTAAGAAGAGGGTTTTGACGGTTGAGTACAGAAAAGGAAAAGTTGTCAGTTGAGACGACGTGGTGATTGGCTTTCCATCTTTGAACTGTGACCTTATGTGAAAGTATAGAAAAGAGAGGGAAAGAACGGAGGCGTAATTAAAGCGTGATAAAGTACAATTATAGCAAATAAAAATAACTTAGCACAAAGGTCCTAACAGTTCTTAGAAGTGCAAATAATACCCAGTAAATTTCTCAAAGTACAAAATCTTTCTTCTAATAAAGGCTTGGTAAAAATATCAGCTAGTTGAGCAGAGGTTCCAACAAAAAATATTTCTATGTCTCCCTTAAAAACATGATTTCTAATAAAATGATGCTTAATATCAATATGCTTTGCTCTAGAATGATGCACTGGATTTTTTGAAAGAGAAATAGCACTAGAATTATCACAAAAAATTTGTATAGGTTTAAAAGAAAGTTCATAATCATCCAATTGATGAGACATCCATATTAGTTGTGCACAACATTGCCTAATAGCAATATATTCAGCTTCCATAGTGGACAGTGCAACTGAAGCCTGCTTTTTACTGTTCTAGGATATTAAAGCCTTTCCTAGTAATTGACATGTACCGCTTGTGCTTTTTCTATCTTCTTTATCACCTGCAAGGTCAGCATCTGAAAAACCTTCTAATTTAAAGGAGTTAGAGCAAGGATACCATAATCCATGAGATACAGTTCCAATGAGATATCGAATGATTCTCTTTACAGCAGTCTGATGTGACTCATTGGGAACAGATTGAAACCTGGCATATTTATATACAATTGAACATAATATCTGGTCGACTTGCGGTCAGATATAACAATGATCCAATCATTCCCCTGTACTTTATTTCATCAACAGGAGTGCCTTGTTCATCTTTGTCTAGATTTGTAGCAGGACTCGTTGGAGTACCAATTGATTTTGCATTGTTCATTCCAAACTTTTGAATCAGCTCTTTCGTGTATTTGGTTTGACATATGAAGGTTCCTTCATCAGATTGTTGAATCTGTAGTCCAAGGAAGAATGTGAGCTCACATATCATGCTCATTTCAAATTTACTATGCATAAGATTTGAAAATTCCTTGCACATAAGGGGGTTAGCACTACCAAATATGATGTCATCAACATAAATTTGAATAATGAGGTTACCTTCTGATGATCATTTAATAAACAAAGTTGTGTCTATTTTACCTCTTGTAAAACCATGATCAATAAGAAAGGTACTCAACCTACCATACCAAGCACGAGGAGCTTATTTCAATCCATATAGTGCTTTGGAGAGCTTGTATACATGGTATGGATATTTTGAATCTTCAAATCCTGGAGGTTTCTTCACAAATACTTCTTCCTCGATGAATCCACTTAGAAAGTTACTTTTTACATCCATTTGAAATAGTCTGAATCTTTTAAACGATGCGTATGGCAGAAGAATTCGTATAGATTCCAAACGAGCCACTAGGGCAAAAGTTTCATCATAGTCAACTCCTTCTTGTTGTGAGTAGCCTTGATCAACTAGTATAGCTTTATTTCTTATGACCTTCCCGTCCTCATTCAATTTATTTCTAAACACCCATTTTTTTCTGATTACAGAAACATTATCAGGTTTGGGTACTAGTTTCCACACTTGATTCTTACTGAACTGGTCTAATTCTTCTTGCATGGCTTATACCCAGCTTGAATCTTTCAGTGCTTCCTTTATCTTTTTTGGCTCAACTTGAGAGATCAAAGCAATATTTGCTTTCTTTTTGAGAGTTGCTATGGTTTTCATTCCTTTATTTGGATCCCCTATAATAAATTTCTGAGGCTATTCAGGCTCGCTTCTCCATTCATTTGGCCGAACTGCATCTGTAGTTGACTCAATTTGTGGCTCTAATGTGTTTTTGCCATTTTCATCAGTTGACTCGGTCACAGTCTGTGTATTGGTCGACTCTTGTGGTTCTCCTTTGTCCTGAGCTCCTTGAGTTTGATCTTCGTCACCTACAATGATCTCTTTCTCGACCAAGGGATTATTTTCATCGAATATAACATGTACAGATTCTTCCACACATAGGGTACATTTATTAAAGACTCTGTACGATCTGCTATTTAATGAATAACCTAGAAAAATACCTTCGTCACTTCTTGGATCAAATTTTTCAAGATTATCCTTACCGTTATTGTGAATGAAACATTTGCTTCCAAAAGGATGGAAATAGCTAATATTTGGACATTTAACTTTCCAAAGTTCATACAGAGTCTTCTTCAAAATTGGCCTTATGAGACAACGGTTGAGGATGTGACATGCAGTGCTTACACCTTCTGCCCAGAAATGATTTGGCAATGAGTGCTCTAGAAGTATGGTTCTTGCCATATCTTGGAGGGTTCTGTTCTTCCTTTCCATAACTTCGTTTTGTCGTGGTGAGCGTGGTGCAGAGAAATTATGGGTGTATCCTTGATCATTACAAAAGTCTTCAAATGCTATGCTTTCAAATTCTTCTCTATGGTCACTTTGAATTGTCGAGATCAGATGTCCTTTTTCTCTTTCAATCCTTTTGCAGAAGAATTCAAAGTTTCTTAATGCTTCATCCTTGTGGGACAAGAAAATTACCCAAGTGAAACGTGAATAATCATCAACAATAACAAAAGCATACCTCTTTCCTCCTATGCTAGCAGTTCTAGTAGGTTCAAATAAATCCATATGAAGTAATTGCAAAGGTTTTGAAGTAGACACTATGTCTTTATTTTTGAAGGAGTTTCTGGTCTGCTTACCCATTTGACATGCATCACAAATATGAGTTCTAGAAAAATTTAGTTTGGGTAAACCAATAACCAATTCATGTTTGGAGAGTTTTTCAATCAAGTTCATACTAGCATTACCAAGTCTCTTATGCCATAGCCATAGATCATCAGACATAGAAGATAAACAAATATGACCATCTATCTTTTCAAAACCATCAAGTATATAAACATTTCCATACCTTTTTTCAAGAAGAATTATTTTACTGATTCGTCTTCAATAGCACATCCTGTTTTCTTAAACTTTACCTAATATCCTGAGTCACAGAGTTGACTTATGCTCAAGAGATTGTAGTTTAGGCCATCGATGAGATAGACTTCAGTAATGTCACAATTGTTATTAAAGGGAATTGTTCCAGTACTAACTATTTTACCCCTTGAGTCGTCTCCAAATTTAACACTTCCACCATCGATCTTTGTAACTTCTTTGAACATGTTTTTGTCACTTGTCATATGACTGGAACACGCACTGTCTAGATACCATTTTCCTTTGCGCCTCATTCTGTGGTGTTCCTGCAAGACAAAAGGATTACTTTCTTTTAGGTACCCAAGCTTGCTTGGGTCCTGGAGGGTTATTGTTACATGATTCTGAATTTTTTGGTCTCCAAACCCATCCTGACATATTTGATTTGAAAAAATAACAAGAAGAATATCTATGCCCATTTTTATTACATTAGTGACACTTAACTTTAGACCGTTCATAAGTGCTGGAACTAGCTGACTTGGCTTCAGCTGGTTTTTTCCCAGTTGACTTGTAAGTCATTTGGTTCGACCGATTAGTTGACTTGGTTCTGGTTGGTTCATTTCCAGTTGACTTTTAAGTCGTCTGGTTTGACTTAACAGAACTGTGACTGGTGGATTTGCGCAAGCTGTTAAGCTGCATCTACAAATCATCAAACTCTTCTTGAAGTACTTCTTTTTCGATTTCACATACTTTATGTTTGATTTTCCAGTCTTTAACCCCCTAGTGAGTCTCTTAAGTTCATTCATCATTTTTTGAGACTCTTTCAAGGTTGAATCAAGGATATCCTGTAACTCATTACATATTTCACAATCATAAGATCTTACCTCACTGGTTTCACCTCGCGCCATGAAACAATTTTCATTTTCATCATCTGAATCATCTTTATCTATCTAGCATCCTGAAGTTTTGTCTATTTCATTTTCCAGAATAATTATGAAATAGAGATTTGCTACTTCTTCATGGTGAGAGTCACCCTCATCACTCCAGCTTCCGAAGGATTTATTCTTGTTGAACCCTCTAGAGATTTTCCTTTTCAGCTCCGGGCATTCAGCTTGAATGTGTCCAAATTTTCATCATGCGTAGCACTTTCCATCATTCTTATCTTGTTTGTTGTATTGCCTGGATCTTCTTGGTGGGAATATACCTTTCGTTGTGTTCTTGTATGTTCTCATCAGCCCATCCATATTTCTAGACATCATAGCGATCTCTTCTGGATCATCAATGTCATTTTCAGCCATTTCAGTAGAAGTTTTGAATGCAACTATTTTCTTTTTCTCCTCTTGATTGGTCTTTTTTAGATGCGTTCTTTCAAAAGCAATGAGTTCTCCTCGTAGCTCATCATAGGATAATTTGTTCAGGTCTTGAGATTCCAGTGTGACTACTTTGATCTGCCAAGTGGTGGGCAGACTCCTGAGAATTTTTCTGACTTGTGTGAGCATGTGATTTTTGCCCTACGAGAACCACTCCCACAAATTTTCAAAATAAAGATAGTTTTGTATTGTTTGCGATTTTTATGGATTTTGTATTGTTTTTATTTTATTATTTGCATTTTGTCTGTGCACGTTTATTTGTTAAATTAATAAAAATACAAAAATGTTCGCATTTGCATTTAGGATTTAATTCTACAATTATGAGTAATTAAGTTTGTTTACAAAATGAAAAAAAAATCACAAAATAATATACTTTGCATTTTTAGCATTTAATGTCCAAAATGTGTGATTTTATTTTTAATTGGTATTTAACTGTGTGTGATAATTGTTATTAGGAATTAATTAGTATTTTTAATGTGGTTTATAATTTGATTTAGAATTTTAGTTTTATTAATCAGGAAATAAGGAAAATGAAAATAAAAAGAAAACCGAACTGGGCCAATTTTGAATTAAAAAACCAAGTCCAAAACACCCCTATACCCGCTCCAAATCTTCAAGCCTTACAGACGTCCAAACGACGTCGTTCTGTCACACCCGATCTGAGCCGTTGATCTCACTTGATCCAACGGTCCAGATCACCCCGTCCTCACCCGGTCCAGCCCCGACCCACTTTCCGGACCGACCCAG
This sequence comes from Nicotiana glauca, assembly GCA_026770625.1. Classification (NCBI taxonomy): domain Eukaryota; kingdom Viridiplantae; phylum Streptophyta; class Magnoliopsida; order Solanales; family Solanaceae; genus Nicotiana; species Nicotiana glauca. The sequence goes on from MU725969.1 coordinate 27,509, forward strand.
TCCCCCACTTAACCAGACGACACCGTTTTCACTCAAGTGAATGATCCAGGCCATTGATCTCGTTTGATCAAACAACCAGGGTTAAATCCCCACCTCACTATATATATTCCCAAAACGTACCCTGCCCCCTCAAAGGCACCCCCACCTCCTTCGTCTCTGAGTTTTAGAGACCAAATCCCCTCTTCCAAAACCCTAGCGCCGCCCCCATTCCCATCACCCAAAACCCGGCGGCAACGATGCCGGTAACCACCAAATTCACACCCCAACTTCCCCACGACCTCCTAAGCCTAACCCCTCTAACCACCTCCTTCGAATCTTCCTGGACTGGTTCGAATCTTAGATCGAAGTGCGGACTCGAACCCTAAACCTACCCAATCAGCCCCAAACTTACACCCTTTGACTACTAAACCACCCTCGTCCCAAATCCACACCTGGTTTCCCTCGAATGTTGGCATAGATCCTCGAATTTGAAATCTAAGAACGAGCCCTAATTACTAAATCCCCGAATTAGTTGAATGGTAAAGAGTTTTGACCAAACTGGACCTTAGTCTCGTGTTTTCCTTAAAAGCACAGGATTAAGGTCCACTCCTGCCAAAAGATGTGAAGATTTCTTGGAATTGTTCGATATGGCTTGTTCTCCGGGTACTTTTTCTTTTTGTTCTTTTTTGTTTAGTTCCTTTAAGTTTTAGTTTATTTTGGTTGAATACTCATCTTTTCATCTGTTCTGTTTCTTTTTCTTTGTTTGTCCAGTTCCGTTGAGTATTGGGTGTATTAGATACATTTTCAGAAGCTTTTATCTTTAACTAATAAATAGCTTTGTTCGTTAGATTAATTTCGATTATATTCATGATAGTTCATTGTTGGAACTTCCAAAATTATTCGTAAAATGGTTCGTGTTTCCTTTACTCATATAGTTTGTTTGTGATTCGATCAGTAGTTTTCTTGTTGAAAAATTATCTATGCCAATCCGCAATCAGTCGTAGTATTCGTCAGTTCTTAATTGAATTATCAGAACTTCAATGTAATACATTTTGGGACTTTTAAGGAATAAAACTAGGATTGACAATTAGGTGAATTGGTTATAGCTGCAGTTTCATGAATATCAGGAGGGTAGTTTGGGATTTGAAGTTTGAAAATGTGTTTAGTTTAAGTGGATTTGCTCATTTCGAATGGTCTGTCAGTGAGCTATTAAACTAACAAGGGAAGAGTGAATGATGGGCTGGAAAGGTCAGAAGTACGCGGGGAATTAATTAAAAGGCTGCCCATAACCATTGAATTAATAAAAAAATAGACATCCAGTAGTGGATGTTCAGGGAATATCATAGGGTGGATTAAATAGAATATAGTTACCCATAACATTAGAATTAAATAATGGTAGGGGACACATAATAGTAGGGTGACAGGGAATAGTATGGGAGGTCATTTTCCCTCATTTGTTTAAGTTTATCAAGGGCTGCTGAGGAGCATGTTCCTGGGTATAAATAGAAGGGGGTTTGGACAAAATAAGGGGGATTTTGGAATCAGTCTAAGAGAGAGCCCTGATAACACTTGAGAGAATATCAGAAGTTTTAGATAAAGAAGCAATCAATTTCTTTTAGGTTCTTGGTCAATTGAGTTGAAAAAGAGTTTGAGAGAGCTGCTGAGAGTTATCATCTCTTGAGAGTTAATCAGTTACTAGAGAATTTCCTGAGGAGATCAGTCCTAAATCATTTTTTCTTTAGAGAGTATTGGAGAGTTTAAGAACAGAAAACCAAAAAAAAAAGATACTGTTTCATTGCATCCGTAGGTGTAATTCGAATTCTGGACAGTGATTCTCATTCCTTTTGATTGCTAAAGTGGTTCAGTAGTCTACTGGTTCAGTTTTTGGGTTTAATCAAGCTTGGTTGAGGCTGTTTGTCTTGGTATTTGCTGTGGCTGTTGGTTTACAACTTTTTTTTGGGGTTTTCCTGAGTTTGATTGAGTTGTTACTGCTGGGGTATTGCTGTCATCTGCTGCTGCTGATCTTCTTCTTTTTCTTGTTGTGTTTCAACATCCAGGTACACATTTGAATCTCTGCTGTAGTTCCGAGCTTGAAAGAATGGAATAAAACTGCCCGATTGTGGATCCTGAAATATGTCTGCTGGATAGTTACATACTTGTAGTTAAATAGATATTAAATGTAGTTGTTTAACGTAGTTAAGTGCTGATTTGTATGAGTAATAACTAGGGATTGCTTTGCAAATTGTGTACTTTGGAGTGACAAGATCGAAATAGTATTAACATTAGTAAGTTTAGTTCATTTGTGTAGCTTATATGTTTAAAACTAGTACATGATTTGAGTTGGATATCGATTTGGAGAATTTGTGATATGTGCTTGTGTTAGCAGCCAGAATTTAATCCTGAAATCCCAATACCCATGTTTAGTAATGGTAAATCTGAATTAGCTTACAGATAGATATTCATATTGTCATATGTTAGTTCCAAAATTATGAATAAAAAATGGTTAGGGAATAATCATCTCAAACATATTCCATTACTTTGAAATTGGATTATGAATTTCGTTAATTAGTAAGTTGTTTTTTTAGAATCAATTCTACCACATTTCATAATAAATTACATTCCGATCAGATTACTAAAACTGTGTTTCATTATTACCATGGCGTGGGTTCGGCCCCGGTATCACAGCTACCTGGACTGTTCTTCTGTCCACGCTTGGGGGGATTCGATCTTGGCCTAAGGCACTGTAGCTGCCTGGGCCTATTTTTACTTAGGCTGGGCCCAAATAATTCCTTTCAAGGGGTTGGTATCAAGGCCTGGTTATTGCAATTATGCACAAGGAAACTTATTATTTGAACTCGGCCAAAAGAATTCAATCCATAGTTTAACATAATTCAATTCGCAATTAACTAGGACTCTTTCTTTTATTTTAGAAACGATAAAAATAGAAAACCATAGTCACTTTTAGGTTTGCCTTATAAATAATAAATGAGACGAGCCTCACCAAATAAAATGCACAAATTGCGGGGCCCTCAATAAATGGCTATATACTAAAATACTTAGAATCTGGGATGTACCGTTTAGTGAATTTTACGGCTTTCCCCGAAGATAATAATACGCTAGCCACTTTAGGCGCGCTTTAATAATTTTTACCTTCTTCAATACGGGTGTGCATTTCATGCAACCCAAATCCAAATCCTAAAACGTTGGATAAAATATGTTTCGGATTGCGGGTGCATTTCATGCGACGCGATCCAAAGACTCGTTTTAAACGACGTTCAATTCCCTTAAAATAATAAAAGCGGTTCAAAGTTAAAAAGCACATAAGTTAAAGCATGTATTAAAATCAGATAATTAAGCCGGATATAACAGTTGAGCGACCGTGCTAGAACCATGGAACTCGGGAATGCCTAACACCTTCTCCCGGGTTAACAAAATTCCTTATCTGGATTTTTGGTTCGCGGACTGTAATACAGAGTCAATGTTTTTCTCGGATCGGGATTCTAACCGGTGACTTGGGATACCATAAATCTCCCAAGTGGCGACTCTAAATCTCTTAATAAATAAATCCCGTTTCGATTGTCACTTCAAGTTGGAAATAACTCCCTTTATTATACCCCACTCGGGGGTGTAGTAGGTAAAAAGGAGGTGTGACAGCTCTGGCGACTCTGCTGGGGATCAGACCCAGAACTTCGTTCAGGGTTCAAGAATTCGAACTTAGAATAATTGTTGTATTTGGCTTTATTTAGAACATAATATGCTAAATACTGCTTTTCACCGCTTTGATATTTTGTGAACTGTATATAAATTGTTACGAATCCTTCCTCTCTCTAACTCTTCTACATCATGGAGAAGGGTGCACTTCGTGTGACTTCTCTTATGTTTAGAGTCTTTTCCCATTGAGAATGAGGTTCGGATAAGTTGCTAAGCCGGCAGAGCTTCTGTATCCCCGGTATGCTGCCCTCCGCCCCTCCCCCCCCGGCTCGAGTTATCCGCTCGGGTAAGCTAAGTCTAGAACAATAAACCCAGGTTTTAAACCTAGAATAACAAAGCCTCATGCAGGATCCCTAGTAGGAATGTTTGTTTGCATCATGTGCATTTGACTTAGGGGACTCAACACAAGGGTTGGGTCTGTCTAGGACAGGTGTACCTGAAAAGGACCATCCCGATGCATCTTACTTGCTACCTCTGCATTTATTTGCCTCGGACTTGCATGCTGACCGGTTTTTGAATATTGAAAAAAAAATAGCAGTATAGAAGGTTAAGAGGGTTAGTCGCCGCTTTCAAAAATACCAATGTCCAAATAGTACTGAAACTCTGCCGGATTTTTGAAAATAAAAAAAAATATTTTTATAGTTTATTTTATTTGCCGATGAAAAGAAAAAAAGAGGGCAAAGTTTTTATTTTCAAATTAGTTTGTTTTATTTGCCAATGAAAAAGAAAAAAATATTTTTATTTTCAAAATAGTTTGTTTTATTTGCCAATGGAAAAGAAAAAAAAAGTTTTTTTTTTCAAAATAGTTTGTTTTATTTGCCACTGGAAAAAAAATAGTCTTGTCTTGGAAAATAGTTTGTTTTATTTGCCGATAAAATGAAAAAAAGGAAGAAAAAATGTCTTTGTTTTAAAAAATAGTATGTTATTTGGCAGAACTACGTAAGTTTGATTCTCACCGGATGTGGAATACGTAGGCAACTCATATCGGGTTCAACTATTTGAAAAAAAAAACGTTAAAAGAAAAAAGAAAAAAAGGGAGAATTTTTATAGGGTAAATAAATATCGTTGTTTTTCAATAAGTAAAGGTAATGTCGTTCTTGTCTAAAATAGCCGAATGTCCCCAAAAGGGTGCTAGAAGGCCCTTTTTGCAAGAACAACCGCCTTTAGTCATTTCTCAAAATTTTTGACAGGTTAGCAAACACAGTCTTTAAATATTTTTCGAAATGCTGAAAGGCCGTATTGAAAAGACCGGATATTTTATGAAATTTTTGAGAAAACAGTGATGATTTTCTGCTAGTCTATTTTTAGGTTGTATTGCCATTTTGATGTTAGAATCTTTTGGAGTCTGTTAATATTATAATAAAAGGTGTCGTAGTAAATACGTTTTTTCTTTCATGAAAAACTTGAAAAAAAGAAAAATCCTATTTGTTAAATTAGTCATTTGGCACTTATGCCAGAACTACGCACGGTCTGATTCATGCGGGGACATGATACGTAGGCAATCCACATAAGATTCGACCACAACTAAAAAAAAAGAAAAAAAGTGCAAAGTTTTGATAATAATAAGGACTGACTGAGTCCATTCTAACATATTTTTGAATTGTGATGAAAGTTGAGATGTTCGGTTTGTGGCAAGCGGACAACACAAGATCCGAGGGAAAATGATGACTTACATCGAAGTTGTTGCAAATGCTCAAGAGACTCAGGATCAGAGGGTTCAGCTAGAGTCTACCGTGGTTGAGGAAAATGGAATATCGAAACAGAAAATGACTGAAATACGTCAAACATGGGCCAAGGGTCGAGGAGAGCCTCGCCATGAGTCACAATTTGCTACACAACAAGAGCACCACTCATATTCGTTTGATCTCCCGGCAAACATTGAGAAGCCTGCCCGAGAGATGGTACA